>JAXIVJ010006304.1:0-67761 GCA_036785665.1 Chirona hameri | reverse complement strand
GCCCCGCTTGGGAGCGGGGCAGAATCTGCCCCCCCCCCTCCTCCAGGATTTTCTCAATAACTTAAAACCATGATAGATATCGACGTCAAACGTTTAGTGCCTTATGCTGCATCAATTATACGTCTGCACACCAAAATCCAATGACATTGCATTGCAACTGCATCAATACGTCATCGCCGGCGATTACTACTTGAACACAAATGCTGTCGATTCACGATACATATCTGGCGTACTTGCTATGATATATTTGCTCCTACAGAAAGCATGGCTTATGGTACCTAATACCAACATAAGCAGTAAACTAAAATTATCGCAGACTTACTCCATATCCATCTTCGCTTCTTCAAGCTTTTCGCTTGGAGATCGTTAGTTGTTTATCGACGCTTCACGTTTGGAAATTGCCGCGTGCGCCAATTTGTGTTATCTGCTGCCCGGCTGACGCAATTTTCCGGCAGCAGCGACAGCAGGAGGCAGCAGAGGTATGACGTCATACACCGTACCCCTCCCCACATCCCAGTCCCCCACTGGTCCACGCTGATTGGTCGATACGTTTTGACAGCAGTAGGCAGCAGCAGTCAGTCCGTCCGCAGGCGTCGTGAACAAGGCTCAGGTTAGGTTAACTTAGAAATTTGACCTCAGGTCAAGGTCAAGTGGTGACCCAAGTAGGCAATGTTGCATATTGGGAGACGTGTCTTGACGAGACAAACACATTGGTGCCAGTTTCACTTATCTATCTTCACTATGTCGTGAGTTATTGCCAAAAAAGTGTTGGCGACCTCGGATGACCTCGGCTGCCATTGTAGGGTCACTGAAGAAATATTGAACCTGTATCATCAATAATGACCTATGATAACATGATCCAGAAGGAATTGGACTGATATCATCCGTATCCTCGGAATCGGAAACATTTTAATATTTCCCGTTGACTTATAATGGAGAGGTCACGAAATTGACCCGACCTTAGATCACCGATATAAAGAAAAAATCTGAGATTTACGAATTGTAGGTATCTATGACCTTATGAAATCCTGTAAGTTGAAAACCAATCGGCCAACAACTCTAACTGTGGTACGAGGCAAACTATTTTTGGAGGTGGGGTCACGTGACCTGGCCTGGTGACCTGAGCTGAGAGGACCCGAGGTCAAGAATTGCACACAATGTGCAGGTAATTGATGCGCAAAAAGCTGTGCCAAAAATGGTGGCGCTGCGCGCCGCCGTGTTTTCGCTATCCTTGAAAAACCTTAGGGAGGAGCGTCTATAAACGCCCCCCCCCCCCCCCCCCCCAGCACGGCGAGGGTTTAGTTGCTTCGAGTGCCCTTCATTAGTAAAAACTCATCAGATACTGAAAACAATATCACTGAAAACTTGGTGAATGGGTCCGATGAGGAAATTAATGGTGTAAACTTGACGTGTTTTCCATTGACATTTATTCGGGTCTTTCATGTTGTTATTCCGACGTATGTTTGCACCTGCTCCGTGGACGGTGGCCGGTGGGCCCCCTTGAAACAGGGAGGCCCCTGAGATAGGGAGGCCCTCTGGGTGGCTGCCCTCCCCCCCCGCCCCACACACACACTTTTTATGACGTTCCTACGCCTATGGTGAACACTGTACAGATAAGAGGGAGGACTTTCTGAAACATATGAAATAAATTGAACTATTTTTATATTTGTATTTGAATGTATTGAAAAAATACAGTTTGGCAAAGAATAAGCAAAATGGCTATGGCCGTCCATTGGTAACCGCTATATATACGGCTATGACCGTGAAGGCAAACAGAATTTCAGAGTGCATTAAGTCACTTTACTTTGTTGAGCTCGACGTCAGACAAGCCGAGCCGAAACGGGCACGGCCGGTCAGTGTTGGCCGGAGCACCGCGGACTCAACCGGTTTTCGTCTGAATTAAGGCGGCCGCACACTGCGCATTCGGCGCCCGATATTACTGCGAAATTCCGCCTTGGGATTTTTTATAAATATTTATTTATAAAGAATCGCCTCAGGACCCGGCGCGGGAGATGTTTAGCGTCGAAACAGTGCCTCGGAAATGCAGCAACAAAGCTAAATAATATGCAGGTATCTTACACAATGCCCAGACATAACAAATCACAACATACCACAGCAAATCACAACAAATTGCAACAACAACAACAACAACTGCATATCACAACTGTGATATGCAAGCCATTTCGTTCAAGTTCTGCCCAAATGCGTTCAAAGTTTGCAAACCGTGGTAGTTTTCGGATAACTATACCTACTTCATCCAGTACTCCCAAGTACATGAGCTACTTCATCCGCATCCGTTTCGGCAAACCGACCACAAACGACTACCCCTCACAACGAGCCGGCGGCAGTCACCGGTTCCGGGGCGATCCGTCCTCCTGGTACTGGTACAGTTACGGGCACCCCGGGTCGGCCAGCATGCATGCATGCATGCTGCTCTGAAGAGCAGTGAGATGCGCTGAGCTATGCAAAATATAAGGAAAACACGCCAGTGACGTTACCTAGTATCGCACCACCGACCTCTCTATCAAACCCAGAGGGCAATAGAACACTATTATCAAACCCCAGACCCAGACCCCCATGACCACCGAGTCAGTGTCTCCCGAAAGCAAAACGCCAATCCAGTGACAGCCGGGTGGCGCATATAAGTTATGATATTTACGGCATATTATGAATAATTAGAATTGCAGTCTATTGTGATCATGGATCGACGCGAAATTTGCCTACGATAGTGCGACCCTACATCCCCACTAACATGCCTAATTTCGCGGTTTTGACTGCAAGGTGCGCAGAGTTATTAAGCAATTGGATGACATTCCAACGGACAGACGGACAGGTGGCTGCCACTTCTTATAATTAGTATGACATAGCTTTATATGTAACACGAATAATTAGAATATGTATCCTAATTATTCGTGTTACATATAAAGCTATGTAACACATAGCTTAACACATGCTAGCAGGTATGTAGTATAAGTACACTGCGCGTGTTGTACTTATACTATATACCTGCGCAAAATAGAGACCTAGAATATATTTTTTATGTCAGTCCCTGCATCTTGTGTTTCAAGATCTGATGCTCTTTTAAATTAGAGATCCACAGAGATCCCAGATAACCAGGAAGCTTAGAGACTCTCAAAGGCCATAGCCCATTACATGAATTTCAAGCCGAAGGATTCACAAATATCCTAGATCCTGAAATATTTTAAGGCGTGGGATCTAGAAATATCCCAGATCTACATTATTTTTACGCCGAGGGATCCACAAAGATCCCAGATCACAAGGGCGTCTAATATCCACTTGTGTTTGTAGATGAGACAGTAGGTAGGTACACATTGGCATAGTCTTACATCTGCAATAACATTTTTGGCTTCTGCAATGATGCAATTTGCATCATAGATAAAAATAGCCCGAAGGATATGACCTGACGTTTGAATTACCTTATAGCTGTACCTAATGTATTTGTTATTGATGGGATTAACAAATTAATGGTTACAATGCAAGTTTTAGCGGCATAATAATTGAACACACCAGTGGCGGATCCAGGGGGTGGGGGGGGGGGGGCACGGGGATCATGACCCAGTGCCCCAAAATGTGTCCATTTGTGTGGGAAATGACACGCAAATGTGAATAATTTGCCACTCTCACTCCCCATTTAGGAGTGAATTTTCCACTCCCAAATTATGAATTGTGGCATTCTGACAAATATTGACTAAAAATACATGATTTCAACTAAAACTACTGCTTTTCAGATTCAAAACAGAAATCTATATTGTACCATTTTCTACATAATTGTGCGTCTGCTTTTTCTTGTATGGAGATACAACGCGGCTGGAGTGGTGGACTGCGCCCGCGGCGTCGCTTGTGCACTCTGGGCAGGTTTTCTAACTTTGAAGGAGTTGATTGTGCGAATAATATTGCCTTATCATGTGGTGTGATAACAATATGTCCGTAAAGTTAGCGTCGGATTCGGATTCAAATTCATAGTCGAGTAGCGATTCGCTTCAAAATCTGGTTACAGGTCAATTTGGGCACGCTGATCACGAAAATAACATTTATTTTGACATTCAATGTCATCTTCAAGGTCATTTTCAAGATCAAAGGACGGGGCGCCTCAAAACGCCTTTAAGGGTTGCTCCAATTGCAAAAATAATGGTCTCAATCGATTCCCCGGGTCCATATCTAACCTCCGCATTGGCAACCTCACGCGTGCCTTATATCCTTGAGACCATAAAAGGTTCTCGAAGGACGGGGCGCCTCAAAACGCCCTTAACGGCTGTTCCAATTGCAAAAACAATGGTCTCAGTCGATTCCTCAGGTCCATCTCTAACCTCCGCATTAGAAATCTCACGCGTGCCTCATATCCTTAAGACCATAGAAGGTTCTCAAAGGACGGGGCGCCTCAAAAAGCCTTTAAGGGTTGCTCCAATTGCAAAAATAATGGTCTCAATCGATTCCCCGGGTCCATATCTAACCTCCGCATTAGAAACCTTACGCGAGCCTCATATCCTTGAGACCATAAAAGGTTCTCGAAGGACGGGGCGCCTCAAAACGCCCTTAACGGCTGTTCCAATTGCAAAAACAATGGTCTCAGTCGATTCCTCAGGTCCACCTCTAACCTCCGCATTAGAAATCTCACGCGTGCCTCATATCCTTGAGACCATAGAAGGTTCTCAAAGGACGGGGCGCCTCAAAACGCCTTTAAGGGTTGCTCCAATGGCAAAAATAATGGTCTCAATCGATTCCCCGGGTCCATATCTAACCTCTGCATTAGAAACCTCACGCGTGCCTCATATCCTTGAGACCATAAAAGGTTCTCAAAGGACGGGCGCCTCAAAACGCCCTTAACGGCTGTTCCAATTGCAAAAACAATGGTCTCAGTCGATTCCTCAGGTCCATATCTAACCTCCGCATTAGAAATCTCACGCGTGCCTCATATCCTTGAGACCATAAAAGGTTCTCAAAGGACGGGGCGCCTCAAAACGCCTTTAAGGGTTGCTCCAATTGCAAAAATAATGGTCTCAATCGATTCTTCGGGTCCATATCTAACCTCCGCATTGGCAACCTCACGCGTGCCTTATATCCTTGAGACCATAAAAGGTTCTCAAAGGACGGGGCGCCTCAAAACGCCCTTAACGGCTGTTCCAATTGCAAAAGTAATGGTCTCAGTCGATTCCTCAGGTCCATATCTAACCTCCGCATTAGAAATTTCACGCGTGCCTCATATCCTTGAGACCATAAAAGGTTCTCAAAGGACGGGGTCCCTCAAAACGCCTTTAAGGGTTGCTCCAATTGCAAAAAATAATGGTCTCAATCGATTCCCCGGGTCCATATCTAACCTCCGCATTGGCAACCTCACGCGTACCTCATATCCTTGAGACCATAGAAGGTTCTCAAAGGACAAGGCGCCTCAAAACGCCTTTAAGGGTTGCTCCAATTGCAAAAATAATGGTCTCAATCGATTCCCCGGGTCCATATCTAACCTCCGCATTAGAAACCTCACGCGTGCCTCATATCCTTGAGACCATAAAAGGTGAGGTTTATAATGCGGAGGTTAGATATGGACCTGAGGAATCGACTGAGACCATTATATTTGCAATTGGAGCAACCCTTAAAGGCGTTTTGAGACGCCCCGTCCTTTGAGAACCTTTTATGGTCTCAAGGATATGAGGCACGCGTGAGATTTCTAATGCGGAGGTTAGATATGGACCTGAGGAATCGACTGAGACCATTGTTTTTGCAATTGGAAGAGCCGTTAAGGGCGTTTTGAGGCGCCCCGTCCTTTGAGAACCTTTTATGGTCTCAAGGATATAAGGCACGCGTGAGGTTGCCAATGCGGAGGTTAGATATGGACCCGGGGAATCGATTGAGACCGTTATTTTTTTTGCAATTGGAGCAACCCTTAAAGGCGTTTTGAGGCGCCCGTCCTTTGAGAACCTTTTATGGTCTCAAGGATATAAGGCACGCGTGAGGTTTCTAATGCGGAGGTTAGATATGGACCTGAGGAATCGACTGAGACCTTTGTTTTTGCAATTGGAACAGCCGTTAAGGGCGTTTTGAGGCGCCCCGTCCTTTGAGAACCTTTTATGGTCTCAAGGATATAAGGCACGCGTGAGGTTGCCAAAGCTAAGGTTAGATATGGACCTGGGGAATCGATTAAGACCATTATTTTTGCAATTGCAGCAACCCTTAAAGGCGTTTTGAGGCGCCCCGTCCTTTGAGAACCTTTTATGGTCTCAAAGATATGAGGCACGCGTGAGGTTGCTAATGCGGAGGTTAGATATGGACCTGAGGAATCGGCTGAGACCATTGTTTTTGCAATTGGAAGAGCCGTTAAGGGCGTTTTGAGGCGCCCCGTCCTTTGAGAACCTTTTATGGTCTCAAGGATATGAGGCACGCCTGAGGTTTCTAATGAGGAGGTTAGATATGGACCCGGGGAATCGATTGAGACAATTATTTTTGCAATTGGAGCAACCCTTAAAGGCGTTTTGAGGCGCCCGTCCTTTGAGAACCTTTTATGGTCTCAAGGATATAAGGCACGCGTGAGGTTTCTAATGCGGAGGTTAGATATGGACCTGAGGAATCGACTGAGACCATTACTTTCGCAATTGGAACAGCCGTTAAGGGCGTTTTGAGGCGCCCCGTCCTTTGAGAACCTTTTATGGTCTCAAGGATATAAGGCACGCGTGAGGTTGCCAATGCGGAGGTTAGATATGGACCCGAGGAATCGATTGAGACCATTATTTTTGCAATTGGAGCAACCCTTAAAGGCGTTTTGAGGCGCCCCGTCCTTTGAGAACCTTGTATGGTCTCAAGGATATAAGGCACGCGTGAGGTTTCTAATGCGGAGGTTAGATATGGACCTGAGGAATCGACTGAGACCTTTGTTTTTGCAATTGGAAGAGCCGTTAAGGGCGTTTTGAGGCGCCCCGTCCTTTGAGAACCTTTTATGGTCTCAAGGATATAAGGCACGCGTGAGGTTGCCAATGCGCAGATTAGATATGGACCCGGGGAATCGATTGAGACCATTATTTTTTTAATTGGAGCAACCCTTAAAGGAAATAGTTCACCTTCAACATGGGATTTTGAACTGAAATAGCAGTTTTGTAGCCCGTGTTGAGAAATCCTTATCTGCATTTTGTTTTGGCTGAAAAGACTCCAGCCGAAGATATTTGACTTTTTGGCGAAGGAATGCGGCGCATATATGATGTACCGTACCGTCTGAGAGTGCCAGCACTGGTCTGAGCATGCGCAGACCAATAACGCACACCATAACCTTAATAATTTACGACCTTTTGTCCTGAATTGGCGCGATGTAGGACCATTTTTGAAAAGAAAAAAAGAAACTGTATTAAAAAATATAATAAAATAGTGTTCTGAAAAATTTCCGAAGGTGAACTATTTCCTTTTAAGGCGTTTTGAGGCGCCCCGTCCTTTGAGAACCTTTTATGGTCTCAAGGATATGAGACACGCGTGAGGTTTCTAATGCGGAGGTTAGATATGGACCCGGGTAATCGATTGAGACCATTATTTTTGCAATTGGAGCAACCCTTAAAGGCGTTTTGAGGCGCCCCGTCCTTTGAGAACCTTTTATGGTCTCAAGGATATGAGGCACGCGTGAGATTTATAATGCGGAGGTTAGATATGGACCTGAGGAATCGACTGAGACCATTGTTTTTGCAATTGGAAGAGCCGTTAAGGGCGTTTTGAGGTGCCCCATCCTTTGAGAACCTTTTATGGTCTCAAGGATATGAGGCACGCGTGAGGTTGCCAATGCGGAGGTTAGATATTGACCGGGGGAATCGATTGAGACCATTATGTTTGCAATTGGAGCAACCCTTAAAGGCGTTTTAAGGCGCCCGTCCTTTGAGAACCTTGTATGGTCTCAAGGATATAAGGCACGCGTGAGGTTGGCAATGCGGAGGTTAGATATGGACCCGGGCAATCGATTGAGACCATTATTTTTGTAATTGGAGCAATCCTTAAAGGCCTTTTGAGGCGCCCCGTCCTTTGAGAACCTTTTATGGTCTCAAGGATATGAGGAACGCGTGAGGTTTCTAATGCGGAGGTTAGATATGGACCCGGGGAATCGATTGAGACCATTATTTTTTTTGCAATTGGAGGAACCCTTAAAGACCTTTTGAGGCGCCCCGTCCTTTGAGAACCTTTTATGGTCTCAAGGATATGAGGCACGCGTGAGGTTTCTAATGAGTAGGTTAGATTTGGACCTAAGGAATCGACTGAGACCATTATTTTTGCAATAGGAGCAACCCTTAAAGGCGTTTTGAGGCGCCCCGTCCTTTGAGAGCCTTGTATGGTCTCAAGGATATGAGGAACGCGTGATATTTCTAATGCGGAGGTTAGATATGGACCTGAGGAGTCGACTGAGACCATTGTTTTTGCAATTGGAAGAGCCGTTAAGGGCGTTTTGAGTTGCCCCGTCCTTTGAGAACCTTTTATGGTCTCAAGGATATGAGGCACGCGTGAGGTTTCTAATGAGGAGGTTAGATATGGACCCGGGGAATCGATTGAGACCATTATTTTTGCAATTGGAGCAACCCTTAAAGGCGTTTTGAGGCGCCCCGTCCTTTGACAACCTGTTATGGTCTCAAGGATATGAGGCACGCGTGAGATTTCTAATGCGAAGGTTAGATATGGACCTGAGAAATCGACTGAGACCATTGTTTTTGCAATTAGAAGAGCCATTAAGGGCGTTTTGAGGCGCCCCGTCCTTTGAGAACCTTTTATGGTCTCATGGATATGAGGCACGCGTGAGGTTTCTAATGCAGAGGTTAGATATGGACCCGGGGAATCGATTGAGACCATTATTTTTGCAATTGGAGCAACCCTTAAAGGTGTTTTGAGGCGCCCCGTCCTTTGAGAACCTTTTATGGTCTCAAGGATATGAGGCACGCGTGAGGTTGCCATTGCGGAGGTTAGATATGGACACGGGGAATCGATTGAGATCATTATTTTTGCAATTGGAGCAACCCTTAAAGGCGTTTTGAGGCGCCCCGTCCTTTGAGAACCTTTTATGGTCTCAAGGATATGAGGCACGCGTGAGATTTATAATGCGGAGGTTAGATATGGACCTGAGGAATCGACTGAGACCATTGTTTTTGCAATTGGAAGAGCCGTTAAGGGTGTTTTGAGGCGCCCCGTCCTTTGAGAACCTTTTATGGTCTCAAGGATATGAGGCACGCGTGAAGTTTCTAATGCGGATGTTAGATATGGACCCGGGGAATCGATTGAGACCATTATTTTTGCAATTGGAGCAACCCTTAAAGGTGTTTTGAGGCGCCCCGTCCTTTGAGAACCTTTTATGGTCTCAAGGATATGAGGCACGCGTGAGGTTTCTAATGCGGAGGTTAGATATGGACCTGAGGAATCGACTGAGAACATTATTTTTGCAATTGGAGCAACCCTTAAAGGCGGTTTGAGGCGCCCCGTCCTTTGAGAACCTTTTATGGTCTCAAATATATGAGGCACGCGTGAGGTTTCTAATGCGGAGGTTAGATATGGACCTGAAGAATCGACTGAGACCATTGTTTTTGCAGTTGGAACAGCCGTTAAGGGCGTTTTGAGGCGCCCCGTCCTTTGAGAACCATGTATGGTCTCAAGGATACGAGGCACGCGTGAGGTTTCTAATGCAGAGGTTAGATATGGACCTGAAGAATCGACTGAGACCATTGTTTTTGCAATTGGAACAGCCGTTAAGGGCGTTTTGAGGCGCCCCGTCCTTTGAGAACCTTTTATGGTCTCAAGGATATAAGGCACGCGTGAGGTTGCCAATGCGGAAGTTAGATATGGACCCGGGGAATTGATTGAGACCATTATTTTTGCAATTGGAGCAACCCTTAAAGACCTTTTGAGGCGCCCCGTCCTTTGAGAACCTTTTATGGTCTCAAGGATATGAGGAACGCGTGAGGTTTCTAATGCGTAGGTTAGATTTGGACCTGAGGAATCGACTGAGACCATTATTTTTGCAATAGGAGCAACCCTTAAAGGCGTTTTGAGGCGCCCCGTCCTTTGAGAACCTTGTATGGTCTCAAGGATATGAGGCACGCGTGATATTTATAATGCGGAGGTTAGATATGGACCTGAGGAATCGACTGAGACCATTGTTTTTGCAATTGGAAGAGCCGTTAAGGGCGTTTTGAGTTGCCCCGTCCTTTGAGAACCTTTTATGGTCTCAAGGATATGAGGCACGCGTGAGGTTTCTAATGAGGAGGTTAGATATGGACCCGGGGAATCGATTGAGACCATTATTTTTGCAATTGGAGCAACCCTTAAAGGCGTTTTGAGGCGCCCCGTCCTTTGACAACCTGTTATGGTCTCAAGGATATGAGGCACGCGTGAGATTTCTAATGCGAAGGTTAGATATGGACCTGAGAAATCGACTGAGACCATTGTTTTTGCAATTAGAAGAGCCATTAAGGGCGTTTTGAGGCGCCCCGTCCTTTGAGAACCTTTTATGGTCTCATGGATATGAGGCACGCGTGAGGTTTCTCATGCAGAGGTTAGATATGGACCCGGGGAATCGATTGAGACCATTATTTGTGCAATTGGAGCAAACCTTAAAGGTGTTTTGAGGCGCCCCGTCCTTTGAGAACCTTTTATGGTCTCAAGGATATGAGGCACGCGTGAGGTTTCTAATGCGGAAGTTAGATATGGACCTGAGGAATCGACTGAGGCCATTGTTTTTGCAATTGGAACAGCCGTTAAGGGCGTTTTGAGGCGCCCCGTCCTTTGAGAACCTTTTATGGTCTCAAGGATATGAGGCACGCGTGAGGTTGCCATTGCGGAGGTTAGATATGGACCCGGGGAATCGATTGAGACCATTATTTTTGCAATTGGAGCAACCCTTAAAGGCGTTTTGAGGCGCCCCGTCCTTTGAGAACCTTTTATGGTCTCAAGGATATGAGGCACGCGTGAGATTTATAATGCGGAGGTTAGATATGGACCTGAGGAATCGACTGAGACCATTGTTTTTGCAATTGGAAGAGCCGTTAAGGGTGTTTTGAGGCGCCCCGTCCTTTGAGAACCTTTTATGGTCTCAAGGATATGAGGCACGCGTGAAGTTTCTAATGCGGATGTTAGATATGGACCCGGGGAATCGATTGAGACCATTATTTTTGCAATTGAAGCAACCCTTAAAGGTGTTTTGAGGCGCCCCGTCCTTTGAGAACCTTTTATGGTCTCAAGGATATGAGGCACGCGTGAGGTTTCTAATGCGGAGGTTAGATATGGACCTGAGGAATCGACTGAGAACATTATTTTTGCAATTGGAGCAACCCTTAAAGGCGTTTTGAGGCGCCCCGTCCTTTGAGAACCTTTTATGGTCTCAAATATATGAGGAACGCGTGAGGTTTCTAATGCGGAGGTTAGATATGGACCTGAGGAATCGACTGAGACCATTGTTTTTGCAGTTGGAACAGCCGTTAAGGGCGTTTTGAGGCGCCCCGTCCTTTGAGAACCATTTATGGTCTCAAGGATATGAGGCACGCGTGAGGTTTCTAATGCAGAGGTTAGATATGGACCTGAAGAATCGACTGAGACCATTGTTTTTGCAATTGGAACAGCCGTTAAGGGCGTTTTGAGGCGCCCCGTCCTTTGAGAACCTTTTATGGTCTCAAGGATATAAGGCACGCGTGAGGTTGCCAATGCGGAAGTTAGATATGGACCCGGGGAATTGATTGAGACCATTATTTTTGCAATTGGAGCAACCCTTAAAGGCGTTTTGAGGCGCCCCGTCCTTTGAGAACCTTTTATGGTCTCAAAGATATGAGGCACGCGTGAGGTTGCTAATGCGGAGGTTAGATATGGACCTGAAAAATCGACTGAGACCATTGTTTTTGCAATTGGAACAGCCGTTAAGGGCTTTTTGAAGCTCCCCGTCCTTTGAGAACCTTTTATGGTCTCAAGGATATAAAGCACGCATGAGGTTGCCAATGCGGAGGGTAGATAATGACCCGGGGAATCGATTGAGACCATTATTTTTGTAATTGGAGCAACCCTTAAAGGCGTTTTGAGGCGCCCGTCTTTTGAGAACCTTTTATGGTCTCAAGGATATAAGGCACGCGTGAGGTTTCTAATGCGGAGGTTAGATATGGACCTGAGGAATCGCCTGAGGCCATTACTTTTGCAATTGGAACAGCCGTTAAGGGCGTTTTGAGGCGCCCCGTCCTTTGAGAACCTTTTATGGTCTCAAGGATATAAGGCACGCGTGAGGTTGCCAATGCAGAGGTTAGATATGGACCCGATGAATCGATTGAGAGCATTATTTTTGCAATTGGAGCAACCCTTAAAGGCGTTTTGAGGCGCCCCGTCCTTTGAGAACCTTGTATGGTCTCAAGGATATAAGGCACGCGTGAGGTTTCTAATGCGGAGGTTAGATATGGACCTGAGGAATCGACTGAGACCTTTGTTTTTGCAATTGGAAGAACGGTTAAGGGCGTGTTGAGGCGCCCCGTCCTTTGAGAACCTTTTATGGTCTCAAGGATATAAGGCACGCGTGAGGTTGCCAATGCGGAGGTTAGATATGGACCCGGGGAATCGATTGAGACCATTATTTTTGCAATTGGAGTAACCCTTAAAGGCGTTTTGAGGCGCCCCGTCCTTTGAGAACCTTTTATGGTCTCAAATATATGAGGCACGCGTGAGGTTTCTAATGCGGAGGTTAGATATGGACCTGAGGCATCGACTGAGACCATTACTTTTGCAATTGGAACAGCCGTTAAGGGCGTTTTGAGGCGCCCCGTCCTTTGAGAACCTTTTATGGTCTCAACCTTTTATGGTCCCTCCCTTAACTCTCTGAATTTGGCCACACTGTCTTAGAAGGCCCATCAGGCTGGCTTGGAGCACATCAGGGCCCTGGGTCATTGTTTCGGTCAAAAGGAAAAATCTAACCAACTTCTTGGAGTATGGATTTTCTAGTCTCTTGCAAATTTATGGGGGAGGCAAAATCATATGTCCCCCCCCCCCCCAACTTCTTGAGTGGGCGGGCAGCTGCCTCCTCTACTCCCCCCCCCCTTATCCGCCGCCACTGAGTAGTACCTAATGCTACTGGTCCTGTCCTGTGGGTGGCTTGCACTAATGAACACAAATTGTCAAGTGTCTAGTAATTACTAAAAATAAATGATAATAATGTGACTTATGAGTTACAGGACATAGCAAGATGCCTTTTTGCGCCGTCGGGGGTGCAGCAACGACTGACATGCCAAAACAAAATTGATCTAGATAACGATTCAGATCCTATACCATTTCATAATTTCCCGAAGATTCACCTACCTAAAGTATTCACCTAAAGTATATTCACCTAAAGTATAGGGGGCGCCTGGGAGCCCCAAGCCCCCCCCCCTAAGAGCCCGGGTCGCGCCCATGTCGCGCCCACCAAGCGTGCGTAGGGCGCAACTTTTTGTATGTGCCCCCCCCCCCTTGACCGAAATCTTGGATCCGCGCTTCACGAGAAGGAATAGCAATGCCAAACAAATACAATATATTTGATGAGGTTTATGTCTCCCTAGGCATAAACCTCATCAAATCATTGCGGTACATTCACATTTTCCACGCCGGATAATGGCATCAAAGATACACTTATCATCATTTCGGCGGTCGGTCAGCGGCGGTCGGCCGGGGCGACCGTACCTAATCGCTGAACTTTGCGCAGATACAACAACAAAGATTTGTTTGATTTCATTTTTTAGCGGCATCCATTGTTTTTGCAATTGGAACAGCCGTTAAGGGCGTTTTGAGGCGCCCCGTCCTTTGACCTTGAAAATGACCTTGAAGATGACCTTGAATGTCAAAATAAATGTTATTTTCGTGATCAGGGTGCCCCAATTGACCTGTAACCAGATTTTGGAGCGAATCGCTACTCGACGCTGAATTATAATCCGAATCTGACGCTAACTTCACGGACATGATAACAATTACATGACTATTAAACAGCCAAACCTGTGGCAAGACTTTATCAACTGTTAATCATTTTTTTACTCAGCTCTCAGCTCGAGTTGAAGAGTGAAATGTCAAGGGTACCAGTACTGACTAGGTGAATGTTAATTGCCAGCAATGGATCAAAGAGTTTAAGAAAATAGATATTCTGAAATGGGAAAAGTGGTTCAGATGAGTAATTTCATGCAGGGTGCACCAATGTAAGTGTTGGAAGTACCTGATTGTGATTGGAATTTAGAGAGTGGAGGTTGTGCTCTGTGTCTGTGGCCCAATCACAATGCTGGGTCAGCCCATTTTACTCTCAACCTGTCATACATTAATTATTAAGTAAATTTACATCTTAGCTGACATACTGCTACTGCATATAAAACATATTGCCATGTCTATCAGTACAGGTACCAATGGTTGCCCAGAAAATGAAACCAACCCTGTTTCTGTAGATCACAGACCACAGTCATGCTCAGAAATATTTTTGGGTTTTCCACCAGGGACCAGCAAAGGGCCAAAACTTGGGGATAGTTCACAGATTCACTTCAATGAATTTACAAAGTGACTGTATAATATGAATTATGTATGTCTCAAAACATCAGTTTTAGTGATAAACAGGGATCAGAATTCAGACATCAACTTGCCTAAGAATTATAGATAATTATCACCATGTTACCCCTGCTTAAATTTGTATTCAGTGCAATACAAAATGTGGCAGTCCAATGAGTTGTTGGTATATGCTTACACAGATATATGGCCACAAGGAAAAGGCAAAATAAAACGAATATATATGCAACAAAACAGCAGCTCCAACTAGTATCTGTCTTGTACTGCTGTCTTGCACTGGCTAGCATTGCCTCATCAGTTATTCTTTTTGCCAGAGCGAGCTGAGGCAGAGGCCAGGCGCCCACTGATATGCCCAGTGTTTTGGGACAATGAACATGTTAACAACATTATTTTAGCCATGATGTATATTGTATCATGAGTTAAATTTGTTCAACAATGTAAATGCAGTGGGAATGTGTGAACTATGACCCAAAATCACAGTGCTGGTCAAGATCCCGGACATAATCTGGGGTCCAGTCTGTTGGAGTAGTACATTCATTACCACCGGACATGCAACTTAAATTTCCTTAAAAATAGAAAACAATGGGCCTATAGGACAAGTGACATCTCAGATGCAGTTACTACTCCCAGTCATTTATCCTTATAGGATTGCTGTATAACACCTATGACCCAGACATCAGTCATTTGCATCCTGGCATGTGAAGTCCAGCACAATTTTCCAAACCAAAAGTGGTGTATGGTGTATGCTGCTCAGTGTGCATGACCATTTGGATACTTAACATACATTAATTTAAATTCAAACCACATATGCCATTTACATGTTAGTTTGTGAGCTTTAACCCTCGCCCTACGGGAGCTTTTTTCACCTTCGCCCTACGAGGGGGCCTGACAGGCCCCCTGTTAACTTCCAAACCAAGCAACTTAGAGCATTGCGGTAAGAATCAGCATGTTGCCTGTCATGAGAGGAATCTAACAGTATGCGATTTTTAGGTTTCAGGTCAATGGGTGACCTGGCTGGAGCCGGCTGGTCGTTGGGTCTCGGTTGCTTAGTTAGGGAGTTGGTTCGAGCCGGCTGTTGGTACATATGGGGCTCCGATGGATGGCGGCGACTAGAGAAGTTGTCTCCAATCGATGTGTCGCACCTCCCATGGTGTTTTTTTTGGCAAACAACTGGAAAATGGCCGTAGTGGACTTTTTTCCAACCCCGCTAAGCCCCAGTGAACGGGCGCTCTGCGCGATGTCCTGTCTAAAGTTATTTATCCGATCGTCCGCTAGAGGCGCTAGCATCGACCGGTGGTCGCGAACATCAAAGTGCCGCCGCGGAGTTTCCGATCCGTTATACAATAATCCGTGGCCATATTGGGTCGCTGGCAATGTACGGGCGTGTGTGCGTGTGCATTTGTAAGCATTTACTTATTTGTATAAAGCGTAAGACAATATTTAAAGGTGTATATGAAATTCGACATAATTGTATCGGTCAACATAACAGTATGTTCCCAGAAGCTAAACAATTACACCCAAATCTGTGCGTTCTTTAGCTGAGTACATCTGCGAAAATTGTTGACATAGGAGGCTGTAGGAGTAGGTTAGCTATATTTTTGTATTTTTCAAGGACGTAGATCCATAGATTGTGTCACCTTATACAAACAGACTAGAAAATCCATACCAATGTGACTGATATCGGTATTAGTTCGGTATCGGTAATGTGACTGATATCGGTATTAGTTCGGTATCGGTAATGTGACTGATATCGGTATTAATTCGGTATCGGTAATGTGACTGATATCGGTATTAGTTCGGTATCGGTAATGTGACTGATATCGGTATTAGTTCGGTATCGGTAATGTGACTGATATCGGTATTAATTCGGTATCGGTAATGTGACTGATATCGGTATTAATTAGGTATCGGTAATGTGACTGATATCGGTATTAGTTCGGTATCGGTAATGTGACTGATATCGGTATTAATTAGGTATCGGTAATGTGACTGATATCGGTATTAGTTCGGTATCGGTAATGTGACTGATATCGGTATTAGTTCGGTATCGGTAATGTGACTGATATCGGTATTAATTAGGTATCGGTAATGTGACTGATATCGGTATTAGTTCGGTATCGGTAATGTGACTGATATCGGTATTAGTTCGGTATCGGTAATGTGACTGATATCGGTATTAGTTCGGTATCGGTAATGTGACTGATATCGGTATTAGTTCGGTATCGGTAATGTGACTGATATCGGTATTAGTTCGGTATCGGTAATGTGACTGATATCGGTATTAGTTCGGTATCGGTAATGTGACCGATATCGGTATTTATTAGGTATCGGTAATGTGACTGATATCGGTATTAGTTCGGTATCGGTAATGTGACTGATATCGGTATCAATTAGGTATCGGTAATGTGACTGATATCGGTATTAGTTCGGTATCGGTAATGTGACTGATATCGGTATTAATTCGGTATCGGTAATGTGACTGATATCGGTATTAGTTCGGTATCGGTAATGTGACTGATATCGGTATTAGTTCGGTATCGGTAATGTGACCGATATCGGTATTAATTAGGTATCGGTAATGTGACTGATATCGGTATTAGTTCGGTATCGGTAATGTGACCGATATCGGTATTAGTTCGGTATCGGTAATGTGACCGATATCGGTGTTAGTTCGGTATCGGTAATGTGACTGATATCGGTATTAATTCGGTATCGGCAATGTGACTGATATCGGTATTAGTTCGGTATCGGTAATGTGACCGATATCGGTATTAGTTCGGTATCGGTAATGTGAATGATATCGGTATTAGTTCGGTATCGGTAATGTGACTGATATCGGTATTAGTTCGGTATCGGTAATGTGACTGATATCGGTATTAGTTCGGTATCGGTAATGTGACCGATATCGGTATTTATTAGGTATCGGTAATGTGACTGATATCGGTATTAGTTCGGTATCGGTAATGTGACTGATATCGGTATTAATTAGGTATCGGTAATGTGACTGATATCGGTATTAGTTCGGTATCGGTAATGTGACTGATATCGGTATTAATTCGGTATCGGTAATGTGACTGATATCGGTATTAGTTCGGTATCGGTAATGTGACTGATATCGGTATTAGTTCGGTATCGGTAATGTGACCGATATCGGTATTAATTAGGTATCGGTAATGTGACTGATGTCGGTATTAGTTCGGTATCGGTAATGTGACCGATATCGGTATTAGTTCGGTATCGTTAATGTGACCGATATCGGTATTAGTTCGGTATCGGTAATGTGACTGATATCGGTATTAGTTCGGTATCGGTAATGTGACTGATATCGGTATTTATTAGGTTCTGAGACATCATTATGAGTAGTACCAGTGGCGGCGGATCGTATTTTTTCGGATGGTGGGCAAAGAAACCCAGAGGGTCGCCACGGCAATAGGGCCCCCTCCCACGGCCAAAGCCCCCCCCCCCCCCACACACACACACAAAAACGCGAAATGGTATCTCCTCGGATTTAGGCCACTATATGTTGCAGGACCTCTAAATGGTCGCAAAAAAACGTCGGACAGGCCAATGTTGAATATCAGACCTTCTGAGGGCCCCTCATGGCCTACCGAGGGTCCCCCTCAGGCCGACTGAGGGCCTTCTGTCGGCCTTAGAAGGCCCATCAGGCTGGCTGGGGGCAAATCGGGGACCTGGGTCATTGTTTTGGTCAAAAGGAAAAATGGAACCAACTTCTTGGAGTATGGATTTCTCTTACAAATGTATGGGGGAGGCAAAATCATATGTTTCCCTCCACCCCCCCCCCCCCCCCCCCACCACCACCAACTTCTTGAGTGGGCGGGCAGCTGCCTCCTCTACCTCCCCTCCCCCTTATCCGCCGCCACTGAGTAGTATACCTAATGCTACTGGTCCTGTGCTATGGGTGGCTTGCACTAATACATACACTTTCTATACATACAGTTTATTAGGTCCCTCCATTTCATGGGTTTTATGGTGACCACGTCGTATACATATACAAAAACATACATCGGAGTAGATTAAAATCAGATAAAAAAGTTATAATAAAAAACTTTGCAAATAGAGGCATCTCGCGATTTAGACACTGCTACACTCACGACGAATCGTTCCAGTGCTTGCTGGCGCGACACAAAAACCCGCGTCGGGCAAACTCAGTTCGCACGCGAGGCAGACGCAGCTGCCCTCGCTCGGTTGCACGCGTGCTGCGGACTGACACGTCAGAGCTGAGCAGCAACTTTTTCCGTAGAATTTGTGGTGCATTGTCCGAGGTAAGTAGGCTACGGGCCATGGCTACATCGCTGACACGTACCATATCATCGACACATTTCCACTCCAGCTCGCTCAGTACAGGAGTAATGTGAGCTCTTCGGTCAAGGCCAGAAACGATACGCGCGCCGAAGTTGATCACTTTCTGAATGCGCTTTTTCTGAGAGATGCAGCAGCTACCCCACACACTGATACAATAGCGGATATGTGGAAAAACCAACGCTTCGATAAGTATACGTTTTGTGTCTTTCGGTAGTCTGTTTCGCATCCTGGCTAGGCTGACAAGTATCATGTTGCAGCGCCGAACGACAGACGTGACATGCGAATCCCACGTAAGGTGAGGGTCGATTGTGATTCCCAGGACCTTGACGCTTGGTGACGGAAAAATTTCATCACTACCGAAATGGACTGAGAAACTGGTGTTCGTTTTTTGACGTTGAGACTTCAAAATGATCATTTCAGTTTTGGATGGGTTAATTTTGAGTCTGTTCTGAGTAAACCACTGTACAGTTACCGAGAGGTCACTTTCAACTCTTCCTTTGATAGCCAGGAAGTTTTGTGGAGTGTCAGCGTCAAGGAACTGGACATCATCAGCGTACATGACGACTTTCACATGTGACAGATGTTGAGCCAGGTCATTCGTGAATATGAGGTACAAGATGGGCCCTAAATGAACACAAATTTCCAAGTGTCTAGTAATGACTATACAATCAATGATAATAATGTGACTTATAAGTTACAGGACATAGCAATATGCCTTTTTGCGCCATCGGGGGTGCAGCAACGACTGACATGGCCAAAAAAGTTGATCAAGATAACGATTCAGATACTATACCATTTCATAAATTTCCCGAAGATTCACCTATAAACAAGTATAGGGGGCGTTAGGGAGACACAAGCCCCCCCCCCCCTTGAGCCAGGGTCACGCCCATGTCGCGCCCACCAAGCGCGCGTAGGGCGCAACTTTTTGTATGTGGCGCCCCATCCCCCCCCTGACCGAAATCTTGGATCCGCGCCTGTACTATGTCACGAGAAGGAATAGCAATGCTAAACAAATAAAATATATTTGATGAGGTTTATGTCTCCCTAGGCAATTCATTGCGATACATTCACATTTTACACGCCGGGTAATGGCATCAAAGATACACTTATCATTTCGAGCTGCGGTCGGCCGTGCCTAATCGTAGAACTTTGTGCAGATATAACAGCAAATATTGATCCGATTTCATTTTTTTAGGGGTATGCGGCAGAACGGTTGATTTGTGACATATTACATACTACAAGTTTTGCAATCCACCGGTAAACAAAGAAAATAAGCGCGATCTAAGCTTCAGGCACGCGCGCACTAATGTTGTGTACGGCGGCCGGCCGGCCGCGTCCCCCGCCTTCTACGTCACAGCGACTCCGGGGTCGCGGCTACTAAATTAGTATTTTTTACCACTTTTTCGGCAGGAGTGTTTTACTGGTTTATACAGCCTTGCACCCAAGGCTATGTAAACCAGGTAGACCGCTCCGGCCGGAAAAGTGGCGACAACTCGTAATTTAGTTGCAACGACCCCGCAGCTGCTGTGACGCGGATGAGGGTCTCGCGGCCGGCCGGCCGGTCGCCTACGTAGGGTTAACGCGTAGACCCCTCCTGCTTTTTGTCGCTTGGTTCCTTTGTTTGTCGGCTGATTTTTAAACTTAAGATGTATATCTACCACAAATTAAGCGTTGTATTGGGTGCCGTTGCGAAAATTGCAATCCGACCCAAACTTAAGCTATAGGCCGGACCAGTTTGCTGCCCGTTGATTCCGGCCGGCCGCGTACCCCCCCCCCCCCCGTTTTTTCCCGCTTGGTTCCTTCGTTTACCGGCCGATTGTTACACTTAAGATGTCTATATACCAAAAATTAAGCGATGTATTGGATGACTTTGGGAAAATCGCAATGCAACCCAATTTTTTTTTTGTAAGTTATGGGCCGGCAAATTCCACTGACCGGCGATTCCGGCCGGACCGCCGTACGTAAAACGTCAACGCGCACGTTCCTCCGGTGTGTGTCGCCTGATTTCTTCATTTGCCGACCTATTGTTACAATTAAGATAACAATCTGTCACAAATTGAACGATGTATCTTATGCCGTTGAGAAAATTGTCATCGGACTCAAACTATTTACATTTTGGGCCGGCAAAGTTAACCGTCCTTTGGCTCACGATGGCAGACCGGAGAGCCACCACATACAATACTCAAACAGTGATAACACTCGAATAGTCTGAATTTAAATCATGCGGCCCATATTATGGCTAAGGAAAAATTGCACTAGGCTTACCTAACAAATAAAACAATGTTGCTGATTGACAGTTGACAATTTGCGATGATAACGTCTGACAGTTCTTGGCGAAGGCCAAAGCATACCCACAAAATAGATATTCTCATCTTTTTTGACGAGTTTCATGAAAAAAAACTCTTGTTCTGATTAGATATGTTCTGATTAGATAAGTCGATTGTCAAATGCATTCAAGCAATTCAAAGTAACTGTTTAAAATTACACTTCCCGCCCGCGTCTCCGCACCACACCATCCCGCCCGCTCACCGCGTCTCCAGCCGACGCCGGCCCACCAGGTGTCGCCATTGGCGGATCCAGAACGGTGATGGTGGGGGAGGGGAACGTTTTTTTTTGGGGGGGGGGAGATTCCAAAAAGTCTCACACAATTCTGAAAACTCATCGGATTTCGCTTGCTTATGCATTGATAGCTGATTTAAAACCAACTTTCCTTTGTAAAAGTTGCTTGGATTTTGTTCTATATCAGGGAATGTGTCAATTTTGCGCCGATTTCAGGTTTGTCTAGAAGTTTGTCGGGGGGAGGGGCATGGCCGCCATACCCTCCCCCCCCCCCCCCTGGATCCGCTAGTGGGTGCCGCGGCGAGACGCAGTGTGTTTTTGCCTGTGGAGACCAGTGCAGAAAATCCGAGATCTTTGGTCACAGCCCAGTCACGGCCACGGCATGAGCTGGCAAGTCACAGCTTTAGTCACGGCGCTGCAATGCTAACCCTATGGCGCTGGCCTTGTCAGTCACAGCTTCAGTCACGGCCGTGACCAGGTCTGGTCCCAGCGCTGGGACGCTGGGACCAGAATTCTGCAACTCTAGTTGCCTGGCAACGCACGCGCCAGGGCGCTGTACGTGGCAGGAGCTCTTCCGCACCGTGCGGTCTCTAAATAATAAATACGTCGCGTTATATCGTATCAGAAATAATTGACCTTTCACATATACATTTGTATAACTCTCAACGTTTTCTCAAACTAGGAAAAATCCTCGAAAAGCTCCTAGACACCCATGCCCTCCGCACGGCGCCATGCAATTAACGGTACGTAAGCAAATGATGTTCGGCTATTCTGACCCTCATCCTCGTCATCAGCTGTCGACCAATGAGCGTGGAGAGTGTCAGACGCTGATTGGCCAAAAAACTGTTGGCAGCAAAACCTGGCTCATGAGCAGATGCATGAACAAGACCAAGCTGCGGACGTTGCTAATATTCGTCGCCCTTTTTCCCCATGTTAAATAGGCGGAGCGGACCTCCCTGCTTGCACCCAACGAAACGGCAAGACGTAAACAAACTAAGGTCACGCCCGAGGAATCAGAATCAGAGAATAGGTGATTTAATTATTTTATATCTTATATTTGTTATTTGTGTTTACACTGTTTCGTTGGAAGGGTTTGCCTAATTGCGTGCCATACTCAACAGCAATGTAGCTCTATGCTGATGTCCAACGTGTTTGAGAGGATCGGATGTCAATGTTGATGGATTGAGATTGATTGAAATCGGCACGCCCTTTCCAGTTCAAGTTGGACAAGGTGCAGGCATGAGTCAGAAAAAAATATAGCTTTTTATGCCCATATTTAGCCACAAGGCTGTACTGGTTTTTGTCCCACTCTTAGTTATTAGTGAATTCCTATAATATACCTACCAATCAATAGAAACTATCACATTTAGTAACTATGGATGTTTCCCAAAGACATTTTGCACTATAACTAATTATAACTTCAATAAATAATATATTGCCGCTTCCATCGCCTCGCCTGTCACCAAACTTTGTTTACACGCCAGCTGACTAACTTTTCCTGTTAGTTAACTTAGTTTACTTAATAAGATAAAGATCATATAATGACATCATGGGAAGAATGTGAACATCGCTATTAAATTATAGCTGCAGTATTTTTGGTTAGGTTAGGTTTGGGGTTGGGGAAATCTTAGCAACTTGTTCATTGTAACAAAAAGAAACCATGTTAGTCAATCATTTCACATTTTACCTATTTGGGGCTTAGCTTACAGGTGCCTCAACTCTTCTGTTATACACCATAAATATAGCACATTTTACACTACTTACCCAAACATCCACTCAGATCTGGAATGCCAGTTCCCAAAACAGCATGTTATGTTAAACATTCCAAGTCCAGACGGAGACATAATCACCACTAAATATGTGGCACACAGACACATGGCAGTTGGCACAAGCAAATGTAACTGTGATTGTCTACTCAGACAATGTGGGCATAACTCCGAGGGAACAACAGCTGAAATGCTACAATCACTCAATGGCACTCAGTATTGAGTACTAGAGTGGCATTGAGGCTCAATGACATAGTAATGTACATTTGGACAGTTCTTTATTGGTTACCGTTTGTTCCCATAGGTTAACCTGCACTGTGCCAGGGGTGTTTAGACAACCTCCCCTCAGGTTTTTTGAGGATAGCGAGAAAAACAGTGGCGCACAGCGCCACCGTTCTGGGCACAGCTGTTTGGGCATCAATTGCGCACATTATGTAAAAAAATACCTCTGGTCATCTCCGGTCAGGTCACCAGACCAGGTCATGTGACCCCACCTCCAAAAAAAACTTGTCATACCACAGTCACAGTTTTTGGATGATCAGTTTTACACTTACAGGATTTCATAAAGCCATATATATCTACAATTTGTATATTTTGGATTTTGTATATCAGCGACCTAAGGGCGGGTTGAATATATTCAATTTTGTGACCTCCCCATTATAAGTCAATGGGGAAATATTAAAATGCTTCCTATTCAAGGATACGCAAGATAGAAGTCTAATTCCTTCTGGATCGCGTTATTATAGGCCATTCTTGATGACCTAGGTGCCATTTTTGTTCAGTGACCCCTACAGGGTCAGCTGAGATCATATGAGGTCACCAACAGTTGTATGTCAATAACTCTTGACATAATGACGATATAAAAGTGAAACGGGCCCCAATGTGTTTGTCTCGTCGAGATACGTCTTCCCATATGCAACATGACCTACTTGGGTCACCACTCTACCTTGACCTGTGGTCAAATTTTGGAGTTGACCTAACCTGGTCAACACTAATATCAGTTGAAGCGCCTTGGCGACACAAACACGATGGCATCAAAATTATTGCCTTGTCGTTATTAGGTAAAAAGCTATTCGTGAAAAACTGTTCGGTAAAAAAATAGCCTTTTTGACATTTGATGAGCTCTAGAGCCTAAACTATTGACCTGAGCTAAAATCTGAGGATGCCTTGTCGATTGCATGGTTCAATAGTTTGTCATTGTTGTTTTCCGTTTGTTCCTAGCTATCATAGTTCGTGTGATATCTGGGGGTATCTGGAGCGGAGTCCTAAAACTGGAAAATTTGACCTTTGATGACCTCGGGTGACCTCAATATTAGCTTTAGGGAAAAGATATCTGGAGTACTTTCGAATGTGCTTGTCTAGAGCTTTCGAACGCGCTTTTCCGCGTCTTTCTAGCCCTTTTAGTTTTCGAGTTCGAGGGGGGTCTAAACACCTCCCCCCCCGGCACGGCGAAGGTGGCGCCGAGCACCGGCACGAGTTAAGGTACTTAACTTAAAATAATGAATACGGCTTAGATGCTTTATACTATTAGTGGTTTTGTAGAAGTTGATTTTAACATATTGTCCTTATTGTTGGTTCAGCTCTTAATTTCACTAAAAGCTAAACAATCCGGTTGAAGGAAACATTCTATTTGTGCAAATTATTTTGCATTTTAGTTAATGTATTTTTCTGTCTTCTCATACTAGCTGGATGGGCGCCAAATTAAGAGGAGTTGAGGTGCCTGTAAGCCCCAAATCATCATCATCATAGCTGGGTTATGGCCATCTGGTTTGCCAATTCCAAACACAATAGATAATGGTCATTATTTTTTTGGTAAGCTGCATTTTGTAACCAGAATGGGATGGTTACAAATCCTGAGCATCATGTTTTGTTACAGATGATGCTGGTTACAGACAGAGCATAGTTGACATTCTTGGTCTCAGAAACACTGAGTTACATGCAAACCTAGTTTGTGTTGCACTGTTGGGAGAGACATATGAAAATAAAGTTTTTTATAAGAAACATAAATGACTGAGACTGATTGCAGTCTATGAAATGTCATGGGCGCCATATCACTATCTTGTTGTGCTGCCCTTAAACCATCATCACCATAATATGAATGGAACATTATGATGATGGCATTGGATTACTCATGATGTGAATTATGGTATATTCCTGAGCTTCGTGCACCTTTATTTTGTATCTGTTAATGTTTCAGATCTCCTGTGAAACTGGCGTCAGCTTGAGTATATTGCCATGGAGCTTCAACCTATATACTATGAACCTGGCAGCTTCATCGAAACTGTAAGTACCTGGAGGAGCACCTCGGCCCGTCTATGGTCAACCAATACACTATGAACCTGGCAGCTTCATCGAAACTGTAAGTAGTTCATCAGCTGAGTATGCTGTTCGTTCTGAATTTATTCTGATATCCAAGATCCACTGTTACACATTTTGTTGCTAGATCTGTTGGGATCCTGGAACGATCAAAGGGTTTTGTAGAGAGATCTGGGATCTGAGATCTGTTTCTAGAATGTATGCACACATCTCTGAGCTCCCAGAGCTGAGCTCCCAGAGCTGAGCTCTCGGAGCTGAGCTCTCGGAGCTGAGCTCTCGGAGCTGAGCTCTCGGAGATGAGCTCTCGGAGCTGAGCTCTCGGAGCTGAGCTCTCGGAGCTGAGCTCCCAGAGCTGAGCTCTCGGAGCTGAGCTCTCGGAGCTGAGCTCTCAGAGCTGAGCTCTGTGGCAATGCTTCCATGTATGGTGCCTAATGACCACCATTGTCCTCCATTGTCCATTGTCCTCCATTGTCCATTGTCCTCCATTGTCCATTGTCCTACATTGTCCATTGTCCTCCATTGTCCATTGTCCTCCATTGTCCATTGTCCTCCATTGTCCATTGTCCTCCATTGTCCATTGTCATCCATTGTCCATTGTCCTCCATTGTCGGGGCGCCCCCTAAATCCCAGCCATCGCCAATGCTTCCCATAGTGACCTCTAATATCCGCTACATAACGTCTGGACGTGGAGTGGCAGCCCGCCCAGCTGCTCAGGGGGCAGTTGTGTGCTGCAGCTGCAGACAGCGGCTGCTGGACGGAGGGGACAGCAGGCTGGGTGCCCGTATCACTGATCTCCATGCAGTTGTGTGCTGCAGCTGCAGACAGCGGCTGTTGGACGGAGGGGACAGCAGGTTGGATGCCCGTATCACTGATCTCCATTCTCCCGCAGACAACTGGTAACAAGGTGAGTCGCCAGTCGGTGCTGTGCGGCTCTCAAAACACCATCCTGACGGGCAAGAACATTGTCGACGCTGGCGCCATCATCCGTGGCGATCTGGCCAGCATCCGAACTGGAAGGTCAGTTTTCTGTCGCTAGATGTTGCGCGTGTCTCGTCTTCTCGTCGACAGTTACAGGTGATGGTGTTTCAAAGCTTGTCGAATTCGCGAAGAGGCTCGGGAGTAAGAAGCGGTGTGTGTAATAGGAGTATTCTGACAGCAATGAACTGACGCCATGATTTCCTCTGCCATCACCGAGGATACGGAATAAAAAGTTGTCAAGTGGAAGGGTACATTCCAAAATTTAATTATAAAGTATTCGATTATAAGGGAACTCCCATCAAACGTTTATACATTTTGAATACATTCTGAAACTCCCATCAAACGTTTGTATTTATTTTTATATATTTATTTATTTCTCAAGATCGCCGACGGGATGACCCATTGATGGACGAAGTCAAAGTTTAAAAAAAATGTTTTTGTATGTAAGGCATTCCATTCGAAACACCGAAAGCTTCCGACAACCTGAAGACCAATCCGCTGCTGACCGCCCTTCTGCGAACGCCGCAGGTACTGTATCGTGGGTCGGCGGGCGGTGCTGCGGCCTCCGTTCAAGAAGTTCAGCAAGGGCGTGGCCTTCTTCCCGACCCACATCGGCGACCACGTGTTCATCGGAGAGGGCTCGGTGGTGAACGCCGCCTCGGTGGGCAGCTACGTCTACATCGGCAACAACTGCGTCATCGTGAGTGCACGAAGGATTTGGAGTCATTTGGAAGGACGATGGTGGGCGGAGGTGAACATAACAAACAACTGCGTCAGAGTACGTTATTAATCTGGACTTTCTACGCAAGAGTTAGGTCGTTCGGACTCGGGGCTTTCTATATGTATTTTACATATCTCCGTCAGCGATCGTTCGCAAGAATTACGTTAAATAGGTTAAATATGTAAATAACTAAATAGTAACCTTTTTAACGTAATTCTTGCGAACGGTCGCTGACGAAGATGTGTAAAATACATATCGAAAGCTCCGAGTCCGAGCGACCCAACTCTTGTGGAGAAAGTCCAGATTAATAACGTAATTAAATCTATAACGCCACATTATGTCTTTCTGCGTCGGGGTGAGTACATGGAAGGGGCGTGGAAGGGGCGGGGTAGTGTGGGATGGAGGGGGAGTGTGGGTTACTAGGGGAAGACATTGGTGGGCATAGGTGAAAGAATCGACGAGGACATTTTTTATCTGATAACTTTGAAAGGGTGCCATAAAGGATAACACTCGTTAGATCATGGAACTATTTCGAGCACCGCAGATCTGACGACTTTCGATGAATAAAAATCTTAGATGTTTTTTAAGAATACATATCAAACATTTCGTGACGAAACTCACTATTTAGGCCATTGACATATATAGGTATAGACGAACTACTCCGCCCGGCAGCCGTTCCTGCTAGGCGACACTAGCGCCGCAGCGGAGAAAGGATTGAGTTAGCGCGGCAATGCTTTTGCTATGGCGGATGGGCGATATTTGTCGGTCTGTAACTCACAAACTGCGTGAGGTAGCGCACTGGAAATAGTTTGAGGACGTAGATACATTCATAATGAATAACATGGAATACAAATATTCAGCCTGAACGTTCATGGTAATTATCGTCAAATATCGCCTTTCCGCCATAGCAAAAGCATTGCCGCGCTAACGCATGCCTTCTCCGCTGCGGCGCTAGTGTCGCTTCAACCGGGAACGGCTGCCGGGTGGCGCAACAGCTGGAGTAGTTCGTCTATACTTATATAGATCAATGATTTAGGCCTACAACTTAAAAAGGGTATCATTTTCAGATGAATTTGATCCGTAATTGTATGTGCTGTAAGGAAGGCAACTGATCATTTTTTTACGTTCTTATCCAATATCCTGAAGTTCCGTTATTCGTGCAGCAAATACTCGCCCCTCAACTCCCCCCCCCCCCCTGAATCCCGCTCACCCTCCTGTGCGTTCCTCGGACAGGGCCGGCGCTGTATCCTGAAGGACTGCTGCTACATCGCCGACAACACCGTGCTGGCGCCGGAGACGGTGGTGAACTGCTTCGCGCGCTTCGCCGGCTCTCCGGGCCGCTTCGTCGGCGAGCTGCCCGAGTGTACTCAGGATCTGATGATCGAGTTTACACGGAATTATCACAAGAACTTCTTGGCGAAGAAGTGATGGGTTGAGGGTGGGTGGCAGGGATGTTCGTAAAGAACTTCGAACAACGGAACTTCGTGGCGAAGAAGCGATGGGGAGGGGTGCGGGTGGGTGCGGCATAGGGTTGGAGAGGATGGGGTCAGGTGTGGCGGGCGTGCTGGTTCGTGGACGGAGAGTCAAAGGGATTGTTTGTATTTATTGTGGTGCGAATGTTATTGAGAATATTCGATGGTGGGTTGGTTGGGTGAGGTTCACGTGGAATTAACGCTGGTGTGTGTGGAGTGGTCGAAACGAATTAGGCACCGCATTTAGTGAATGAACCGCATAACAAGAAAACTCGCTCTCGCCACCAGTCACCCAATGGCCGAACGTGAAAAGTGTACGTGTGTCTAGCGGAGTTATCTTCGAAAGGTATGTCGTATTGTGAAAAGTATGGGACTCAAAGCAGTTAAGTAGGGTCAAATTATAGGAATAGGGGAGAGTTTGTGAACTGCCTGAGCGCGGAGAGTGTCATTTGTGCGGTGTGCTTGTTGGTTATGTGGAGGTGGAGTGTATTATCAAGCGGTAACTGGGGAGCGGGGAGTGCTTCTTTTACATGATGCTCTTGTCCGTTGGTTCATCACTCTGGTCATATCTGGAGAGCTTGCAGCTGGTCACTGATAGATGGCGCGGACCTGCCCCTTCCCCGTGGAGAAGTTAAACTCTCGCTGCAAGTGCAACAACCGAATGCTTCCGAACGGCATTTGTCGATAGATGTGTGATCGCCGAAATAACCGAGTTGATACGAAGCGATTGTTTTTCTCTCTGCTGCAGTGGTGGCCTTGCATAAACTGTCCGGATTAATCTGCATAAACTGCATAAACTGTCCTGATTAATCCCTCACATGCTCTGAAATCGCTCGGTTGCTTTGCGTCTCGTTCTCGGTGTCTAAGTGAACAAATACATATATCAGCGAGGACCATGCATTCCTGGCTTAATTCATTCGTTTCTTTTCTTCTCGCATCCAGCATTGGTTGCTTGTTTTTGTCGCGTTGACATGCAGGTTGTCTTCTGGCGAAAATGCAGTTTGTATTCCTTCAGCTTTGTTTATTTCAGGAGTAAGAAACAACAGCGAATCATCAGAATGTCAAAATGTATTAATTGGTTTGGGCTTGGAGTAAAACAAAACGATGTGGCTCAACAATATCAGTATAGTGGTAGCACTTAAGTCAACCAAATGGGTTCCTGAGATAAAGATGCAGGAAATATCCATCCATGCTCCAGGAAAACATAGCGGCCTCTAACACTTTCAATATACGCCCTTTTACGATCACTAGCGGTTACGAAAATATTCGACAGGTGGCTAAAAAGTGCCTGCTGCAACGTTATGAATTGCCTCCTAGCAAAAACACCCTGTCTTGACTCCAGCATACCTACGCAGAACCTGTTCGAATGATCGCAGTCAAACACTCGTCGCGTATGTTCTCTTACTGAATGAAAGCTGAATAGCAAATTAATTACCAAGAAGCCAAATACACAAACCAATCGCCCAACAGCGAAATTGGAATGTATCAAAGGGCGCTGCCTGGTCCTCGTGTACTGGGTGAGTGTGTGTCTACTGTTATGAGTGCATTAAAGTGTGTCTACTGTTTTGGAATGTCAAAAATATTTTGCATACGGTAAGAAGCTATTGGTTTGATTGTTGGATACGATCAAATTCACATCTGGAGCCCCTTTAGTTGAATTTTCACTTATAGTGTTGTTTTGCTTATTTTTTGTTGCAATATCGATAAAACGATCGCCACTATAGGGAAGGTAATCAGAGGCAAGAAGAATGCAAATTATGTTCTATAAACCAGTGTCAAAAACCCCAAATAAGCGATGTCAGTAGACAGTAGATACACTCCCTTTAAAAACACATTTTGTTCCAGACAATGGAAGTGCTACTGGGCTGCGGACATTACAGTGTCACGCGATTAATGCACAGGGAAAACGGCATGATTTTCGTTTGTTTTAATGACGTCTTGTCATGCCATTTTTGGTGAGAAAACAATAAATGTTTGAAAAATCGTAAATAATACAGTTTCAAAGCAAATTGCAAATACAAAACGTCAGAAGAAAAGAAATGACATCCTCTTTCAAATAGCTATCTAGGATTTTTTTTTTTGACCCCAAAACATTTTTGTAATCGGAAAAATGTTCACAAAAGCAATTTGTCAATTCGAAAAGTGAATTTCTTAAGCTCGAATACTAAAATAAGGTAACCGGTCCTAAATCTGCGGAGGAAAAACATGGGGGTACCTTTTTGCCGCAAAAAGATGCCCCAAAAAATGGGTTATCTTTTTGCCCCCCTAGTGGTTTTCCCTTAAAATAGGCCCTGATGTGTACCATATGTACGATTCAACCTAGTCAAAACTTTACTAGATCAATAATCTGAAATTTCCTATTGGGTACTCATGGGTAGTAAGTAGATTTGGTCATAGTTCTGTCGATCCACCTTGATGAGCCTCTGCACCCCAGCGTCTGTCAGCACGGGTCTCAGCGTCATCGGACCCGCTCAATCCTGTGATCCGGGCATCACCGAACGTCACCGGATCTGTGTGTCCCGCCACCGGGATCTCCGGTTACCTCAGCTCTCTCACCATGCGGCTTCACCGCACGATAGCCGCTGCTCACAGAGGTCACGTGACACCCCTTCCCCTACCCTCTCCCGTCCCACCCCGGAGAGGGGGAGGTCACGTGACCGTCTACGGTCGCTGCGCGGCTACAAGGAAGAGATACGGGAGTACGCGAGGCAGATATCGCGGGTTTTTGTCGGTTGTATTTCGCTCGAGTTGTTTTTGCGAGTTTGTGAGTGGAAATGAGGGAGTCCGGAAGGAGGTAAGATATCATGAATGGTGGTCGCCATGCATATGTGCGCAGGGGTGGATTTATTTTTTTCTAGGGGGGGGGGGGGGGAAATCCTGTGGCGTATTTTTTATAAAGTTGTTAAGCGGGGTGGTAGCGGGCCGTCAGCCGTCAGCGAGAAGTTGTTGACTCGGGGGGGGGGGGGGGAGGGAGAGAGTAGAGCGCGTCGTCGTCAACCCGTCAGCAACTGTACGTTCAACCGTTTTTTTTTTTGGGGGGGGGGGGGAATCATGGTTTCAAGACCTTTTGAGGGGCCATGGCCCTTGCCCCCCCCCCCCCCCCCCCCCCCCCTCCCCCCCCTGTATCCGCCCCTGTATGTTGTATGTGGTTGGTCGTAGAAACGGATCCCGGATCGAAGATATCTATAGAAAGTCTATATAGTGGATCCATGGTCCTACCAGATATCACGAACAACTAACACTATTTCAAAATCGTAGAATAATTTTTTGATAAAAAAAAATAAATTGGTCCGAATGTTTTTGAATGGGTGGATTTCCGAGGTCAGGCCCCGCGCTAAGCACAGCTTGTTGCGCAGGCCCTGACCCCACCACCCGATCAAGCAATTCCTGGCGTCCGGCAGAATTTAGAAGCGAAAGTTGTACGTGCCCGACATACCTGGACACGGTCCGCCCCGCCCTCTGACGTCACCTGTCCTTGAGTGTGACCGCTGCCACCGGCCACAGGCCATCCCAGTCAGGGGCAAATAGCGAGCGCCGAAGCGACTCGAACCCGGGCTGCCATTACCGGGTGAGGTCAGAAGCCCAGCGCTCTCCCAACTGAGCCACAGGGGCGGATTATGATGGGAAACATGTTTACATGTGTTTCAAAGTTCGAAGATTTCCACTGGGCCGTCCCTCGGAAAGTGGGCGGAGCTTGTTTGTCTGTTGGGCGGAGCTTATCCGCCCGTGGAGCACAAACGGCCGGGCCGATTTCGACGCGGGTGGCACCGTTCGATGCGGCAAAACGGCGGACAGAATCTGGTACCAGTTGCGGGTCAATCGATGGCATGTGGCACGTGCCGAATGCAAAAGGCATTTTTGAATTACGATTTTGACCCCAAGGCAATGTCATGATCGAATCGCCGGTCGCTAGTCTGGATATCGGTTCATAGCGCGTCTCTCGATGAATTGAGCCACATATCGCGGATCGGACTAGATTCCGCGGTAAAGCATTAGAGGAGGCAGGCCCAGATGTCGCCGTTATCTGGATCCGGTGGATAATTTATAGGCAACCAGTTGCTGTGCCCTAAAGCACCATAAATGAGGCAGACGCTACCCTGGCTGGAACCAAAGGCAGATCCAGAACGGGTGGTTTGGAGGGGGGATCCCAAAAAGTAGCACGCAATTCTGAAAACTCATCGGATTTCGCTTGCTTATGCATTGAATCCATTGATAGTTGATTTATAAACAAACTTTCCTTAGTTAAAGTGGCTTACATTTTCTTATATACCAGGAAATGCGTCAATTGTGTGCCGATTTCATGGGGTTTGGGGCATGTCTCCCCCCCCCCCCCCCTGGAGCCGCTCATGGCTGGAGCATTCTTTGTATTTAAAGGAAGTAGTTCACCTTCGGAATTTTTTTCTTCAGAACACGATTTTATTATATTTTTGAATACAGTTTCTTTTTTTATTTTCAAAAATGGTCCTACATCGCGCCAATTCAGGACAGAAGGTCGTAAATCATTAATTTTATGGTATGCGTTATTGGTCTGCGCATGCTCCATGGCAGTGCTGGCACTTTCAGACGGTACGGTGTATCATATATGCGCCAAATTCCTTCGCCAAAAAGTCAATATCTTCGGCTGGAGAGTCTTTTCAGTCAACAAAACTTGCAGATAGGGGGTTTCCCAACATGGGCTACAAAACAGCATCTCAGTTTAAAACTAATGTTGAAGGTGAACTATTTCCTTTAAAGGAAATAGTTCACCTTCAACATGGGATTTTGAACTGAAATAGCAGTTTTGTAGCCCGTGTTGAGAAATCCTTATCTGCAACTTTTATTGGCTGAAAAGACTCTCCAGCCGAAGATATTTGACTTTTTGGCGAAGGAATGCGGCGCATATATGATATACCGTACCGTCTGAGAGTGCCAGCACTGGTCTGAGCATGCGCAGACCAATAACGCGCACCATAACATTAATAATTTACGACCTTCTGTCCTGAATTGGCCCGATGTAGGACCATTTTTGAAAATAAAAAAAGAAACTGTATTAAAAAATATAATAAAATCGTGTTCTGAAAAAAATTCCGAAGGTGAACTATTTCCTTTAAAGGGAATGTTTCACCTTTGTATTGATTTTGAACTGAGATAAGCATTACCTTTGGCCGTTATTGAAATGTCGAAATTACTAAGGTCATTTTCCCCAAAACTGAACCGTTTTTAAGCAATTGAATTTATAATTTGCAAAATGCACCCAGGATGGTTCAGCCGCTGATTGGCTGACAGCCACTTCAAGATTGTTGGTCCTGGAAGTGACGACCTGTATTTCTCGAACCTTGGCGAGTACGATGTAAACAACAGCCAACGCTATAGGTTGCGGTCCAAGTTGACGTTTTTCGCGTTGTTTGGAGTCTCAGTTATGGATTGATTGTGTTTTAAATAAGTATTGAGCTATCGCAATGCCTCGCACTCGTCATTGTGTTCTATGCGGGAGAAGACACGGTTCCACAATGTTTATTTAAATCGCCAGAATTGTCTGAAACGAGTGTGCTGCCAAATGGCAGCGTAAAGGTATAGCTCTCTATAGTTCAATAATGACGTCATCATCCCCCCCAAAAAATGTACAAAGTTAAGCGACTTTTCAAGATAAAAAATATCACCATCGTTTTCAGCAACACTTACTTCATATTTTCGACTACAACCAGCGTATATTTGACAATTTTTAGAAAGGTGAAGCAGACAGCAGACAGCAGACAGCAGACAGCAGACAGCAGTCATCGAGCAGCAGTCAGCAGTCAGCCGTCATCGAGCAGCAGTCAGCAGTCAGCAGTCAGCAGTCAGGCGTCAGCAGTCAGCAGTCAGGCGTCAGCAGTCAGCAGTCAGCAGTCAGCAGTCAGCAGTCAGCAGTCAGCAGTCAGCAGTCAGCAGTCAGCAGTCAGCAGTCAGCAGTCAGCAGTCAGCAGCCAGCAGCCAGCAGTCAGCAGTCAGCAGTCAGCAGTCAGCAGTCAGCAGTCAGCAGTCAGCAGTCAGCAGACAGCAGACAGCAGTCAGTCATCGAGCAGCAGTCAGCAGTCAGCAGTCAGCAGTCAGCAGTCAGCAGTCAGCAGTCAGCAGTCAGCAGTCAGCAGTCAGCAGTCAGCAGACAGCAGACAGCAGTCAGTCATCGAGCAGCAGTCAGCAGTCAGCAGTCAGCAGTCTGCAGTCTGCAGTCTGCAGTCTGCAGTCTGCAGTCAGCCTCAGCAGTCAACAGTCAGCAGACATCATACAGCAGACAGCAGACAGCAGACAGCAGACAGCAGACAGCAGACAGCAGACAGCAGACAGCAGACAGCAGACAGCAGACAACAGACAACAGACAACAGACAACAGACAACAGACAACAGACAGCAGACAGCAGACAACAGACAACAGACAGCAGACAGCAGACAGCAGACAGCAGACAGCAGACAGCAGACAGCAGACAGCAGACAGCAGACAGCAGACAGCAGACAGCAGACAGCAGACAGCAGACAGCAGACAGCAGACAGCAGACAGCAGACAGCAGACAGCAGACAGCAGACAGCAGACAGCAGACAGCAGACAGCAGACAGCAGACAGCAGACAGCAGACAGCAGACAGCAGACAGCAGACAGCAGACAGCAGACAGCAGACAGCAGACAGCAGACAGCAGACAGCAGACAGCAGACAGCAGACAGCAGACAGCAGACAGCAGACAGCAGACAGCAGACAGCAGACAGCAGACAGCAGACAGCAGACAGCAGACAGCAGACATCAGACAGCAGACAGCAGACAGCAGACAGCAGACAGCAGACAGCAGACAGCAGACAGCAGACAGCAGACAGCAGACAGCAGACAGCAGACAGCAGACAGCAGACAACAGACAGCAGACAGCAGACAGCAGACAGCAGACAGCAGACAGCAGACAGCAGACAGCAGACAGCAGACAGCAGACAGCAGACAGCAGACAGCAGACAGCAGACAGCAGACAGCAGACAGCAGACAGCAGACAGCAGTCAGCAGTCAGCAGTCAGCAGTCAGCAGTCAGCAGTCAGCAGTCAGCAGTCAGCAGTCAGCAGTCAGCAGTCAGCAGTCAGCAGTCAGCAGTCAGCAGTCAGGTCCCGCCGCGCCGTTGCCTGAGGGTCCTCATCCCTCATCGGACCAGGCGGCCTGAAAGGTCAACACTCAACGGTCGAACCCACGGTGATATGTGGCGTAATTTTCCTTCAATAATTATTCCAACTCTGGCTCTCTGAGTTTCGAGAGAAGTAATAGGGCTCCTCGGCCGCGGTATGCCCTGTCGTACCGTCGTAAAATGACCACCGGCGGACCAAATGTTCCAAAAAATTCAGATTTCGATGCATTATTGCATAAACATCTGGTTAAAATAAACTTTCCGTCGACCATGCTGCTTACATTGTTGTTAAAATCAGGAAGTGTGTCAGTTTTCAGTTGATTTCAGCTGTGATTTGGGGCATGACCCTCGGTCCAGGATGGCCTTCGACCTGCCTCTGAAAACTGGCAATATAAATGTAGACACAACAATTATTCAGGTGGCCACTTTGAGTTCGTACGTTCCAGTAAGCTGACCGTTTGCGGATTCAGACCTTTTCACCAAGAGTTATTTGTATTTCCGTGATGCATTTTCTTCTGGTGCTAGAATGGAACCCACTGCGCAGCCTCACACATTCCGCTGATCAATAATGCATCCTGCCATGGAGTTTCAGTCAGCAACTATCAAACCAAGCGTTTTGTAACGTTGCTGTCAGCTGAACTATCTTGCGCATTCTTCATGTTTATTTGTTATGACTGGTCGTTTTAGAACTTGGGAAACGACAGACCTATGCAGTGCATTAATCCACCATGTCTCAGCACGAGCCAAAGACGCCTGGCCGCTGCCTCTAATCTCGTCATGAGCCATGGGTCTTGCCTCCCCGCGTTCTGTCCTGGCGCCGCCCCTGTCGGCCACGCGGCCGGACGGCCGGGGAGACGGGAGGCGGGCGCGCGGCCGATCCGCCCCCGGCCGCCAGGCGAGCAGGTAGGCTGGCCGCTGGAGCAGGTCTCGTGCGGACAGAAGCGGTGTGGGTCGCCGTGGAGACAGCCACCAGGTCGGCCGGTGGGAGACGTTGAGGAAGTAGAGAAGCGGAGGTGTGGTCGTGGAGGAGTGTAAGCTGTTGAAGCAGCTGACTCCGAAGCTCGCTTCATTAACTCAGGTGAGTGAAACTCCGATGGGATCCCAAGAGCGCTGCTAATTCCACCGCCTCGGCCGTTGACTGTGTGATGTGAGGGCTAGAAAGTTAGTTTTAGACAGATTGGAATCTGGCTAGGGAGATGACGGACCCGATTGAAATGTGACGTTCGTTCCTGAGACTGTCAAATGCGCGGACCTGTTTGGCCTGACCTCATGTTCACCACCGCACCGTTTAGCCGCACCGTTTGACCGTATCTCGCATGTTTTCTTGCATCAACCATGCTATGCTGTATACGATTTCAGATTCTATTCAGCGGTATTTGACTGCGAATTATCTTCATAAACTAACCACATTGTACACATTACAGTATCCGGAAAATTGTTATGTGCATTCGTAATGTTCGCAATGTAGGTATGAATTACTTGTACCGGCAATGCATCTACATAAACGTCACTCGGACCTGAGATGGCCATCGCTGGGAGATAAAGATAGCATATCCCACGGTTGGCAGCCCTCTCTCTCTCTCTCTCTCTCTCTCTCTCTCTCTCTCTCTCTCTCTCTCTCTCTCTCTCTCTCTCTCTCTCTCTCTCTCTCTCTCTTACTCGCTCTCGCTCTCGCTCTCGCTCTCGCTCTCGCTCTCGCTCTCGCTCTCGCTCTCGCTCTCGCTCTCGCTCTCGCTCTCGCTCTCGCTCGCGCTCGCGCTCGCGCTCGCGCTCGCGCTCGCGCTCGCGCGCTCTCTCCTGATATCGGGTGTTCAAGAGGCTGATGCGTATTGTGTGTACGGCATGATAGGCGGAAAGCACGGCATGATGGGCGGAAAGCACGGCATGATGGGCGGAAAGCACGGCATGATGGGCGGAAAGCACGGCATGATGGGCGGAAAGCACGGCATGATGGGCGGAAAGCACGGCATGATGGGCGGAAAGCACGGCATGATGGGCGGAAAGCACGGCATGATGGGCGGAAAGCACGGCATGATGGGCGGAAAGCACGGCATGAAGGCGGAAGGCACGGCGTGAAGGCGGAAGGCACGGCGTGATAGGCGGAAGGTACGGCGTGATAGGCGGAAGGCACGGCATGATAGGCGGAAGGCACGGCATGATGGGCGGAAGGCACGGCATGATGGGCGGAAAGCACGGCATGATGGGTGGAAAGCACGGCATGATGGGTGGAAAGCACGGCATGATAGGCGGAAGGCACGGCGAGCGTCGCTGCAGGTGGCTGCAGGCTGAGTCGATACGCGGTTTATAAATGGCGTAGTGTAGTTAAAGGAAATAGTTCACCTTCAACATAAGTTTTAAACTGAGATAGCAGTTTTGTAGCCCGTGTTGGAAAATCCCGATCTGCAAGTTTGCTTGACTGAAAAGACTCTCCAGCCGAATATATTTAATTATTTGGCGAAGGAATGCGGTGCTGGCGAAAGAATGTTGTACTGGTTCTAGCCCGGGCAGAGGCTATACCATCACCCAATCAGCTTGCAGCTGGTGCTAGCAAGCGAACCGCCGGCCGCCGGTTGGCACATCTCCCATGCGAGTATTTCCTTACGCGACTACTTTCGAATCTGATTGGCTGAACCATTTTTTACATTCGCGTGACGTCAGGGCTCTTGCTCAGGTAGTATCCATATAGTTTTGATAAACAATAAAAATTTACAGCCTTCTTGTCCTGAATCGGCGCGATATAAGGCCATTTTTGACAATATAAAAATAAATTGTATTGAAAAATATAATCAAATCGTGTTTGGTAAAAAATTCCAAGGTTAACTATTTCCTTTAAAAGACCTCTGTTGAAAGCATGATTCGAACTTTTTTCTTTGAAAGGATTTCGTGAAGTTTGTCTAAATTCTGAGCACGTCATATTATATCAGCGAAGTTGAATTAATAGCATCGCTCAATACACTTAACCCGCCATTGACGGGGGGGGGGGCAAAACGCCCCCTGAAAACGCCCCCTTTCGCAATAGCTCAAACAAAAGTTATCAACGTGAAAATTTGAGTACCCTTTTCTACATCAATTTTACGTCTCCTGTGCAAAAATGAAGCAATTTCGTCGATTTGTTTAGATATAGCCACAGATAACAGGAGACTAGATAGATAGGAGTAGATAGCAGGAGTCTCCTGTTATCTATGATATAGCGAATTTAGTGACGTCACGAGACTACACACTACTTTGACGACAAAAATAAGCTAAACTTAAACAGATCGTACAAAGGCCATATTTGGATAAAAATGGAATGATAAAATGAGATGTCAAATGAATAGGGCTACATAATGGCTATCTCGAATTTGTAAAATTTTGGTTTTTGACACCCTGAAAATAAAACAACTATTTATGGGCAATTCCCAAACCAAATTGCAAAACATTATGATAATATCACCATTTTTGACTGACTTATGGCTCCTGGTATTATGGTATATTCGTAGCTATATGATTTTTGTTTTGTTGTATTGGGGTTTTCGGTTTGTATTGACCAGCTATGAACAAATAAACGTCACCACTGCGTTTCTGAGGCAGGACTGGTCCAGAAACATGGTTTTTTATTTAGATTTAGCAATTTAGAATTTTGACCTTGTGACCTGACCTTGACCTGAGCATGACATTAACTTCACTTAAATGAGGTCAGATGGTAAAATGAATATCACTATCGAATTATACATGTCAAATAATCCATAAAACATTTCGCATGACTTTCGTAGATCTTTTGCGCATAGTGACCTTGTCTTACCTGACCTTGACCTTGCTTGACCTTTGCCAACAATTTCACTTTACCTGATGTGGAATGTGTATTATACCTTTGAGAGCACTGTGGGTGATAATTGTCGCAATCGAAGGCTTGGGATGGAAATGATGACCCATATACTCAAATACCTCGATATTGACCTTTAACCTGACCCGTGGCCTGACATGACCTCAATTTGAAAATATTCGAGCATGGTTTAGATGTGCCTCATTGAGAGCTTTGGAATGGCGCCTTGCGTGTCTCGCTACGATCATTAGTTCGGAAGATAACCAGGGGCGATATTGCTATATAGTCGAAGGCGGTCGGCTGAGACCCCAGTCAATGGCGTGTTAAGTTTAAACGTAAGCACGTCTAAGATGAGTAAATAATCTCGGTTTGCACAGACGTCAACCGTAACATGTTAGTGGGCTATGTACACCCGATCACTCCGTATGTACACAATACACATACTTCATGATCATTGATTATAATCACCCACCTGGGAAATAATGCATCTCTCGTCTCGCCGATAATTCTTGAGTTATCTGGGCAGGGATCTCTCGTCTCGCGAATAATGCTAGAGTTATCTGGGCAGCAATCTCTCGTCTCGCCGATATTGCTGGAGTTATCTGGGCAGGGAGAGAGTGCTGGGATGAACATACAGGTAATCACCATTCGCTTGATACAATCGCCATGGTGTTTGGGGAACGATGCTTCGCTGCAATAATAATTTGCACTAACTCGCCGTTGCATCGCGTCGAAATTCGCCTTTACAAAGTTGTATAGCCATGATTGTATTTTATGATGGGCAAATGGACTGGTAGATGATAGGATATAATTCCCTTTAAATTAATATAACTTTCTGCCTCATTCTTTACAAAGCTAACTTTGAGAAAACCGAACTGAACGACAGCGATATTTTTCCTCAATATGTATTAAGTTGATGTCTTACCGAAACAGTTCTATCAATACATCGCATACCAGAGACACCCGAAAATACTTATTTTCACTCTCACCCCATCAAACGCGCTTCATGAGATTACCCTGTTGTTGCACGTGCAGTTGGTTGGCAATCTTCCGAGAACAGCATATTCATCATGTTCATTCGTAATGTCCATCGTCACGTCGACTCACCGACTCATCGACTCACCATTCCTGCTGTCTCAATTTCCGCTGGCTGTGCCAACCCGGCTGCTTCGCACCAGGATTTTGTTTAATAGTCCGTATGCCCGAGTAAATACGGTCAAATACGGACTGTTCTGTCGCATTTCGAAGGGTTGCAATGCTTTTCTTGACGCGAACCGTGACATCGATGTGTGGCTGCAGTCTGCAGTGTCGCCAAGCTAAAAAGAGTGTAATCGCATATATACGTGGAGAGTAAGTGGTAACGCTTGTCTGAGGTGACGTGCTGTGTTTATTGATTTATTGTGTTTATCTATTATGACTTCACCTGTCGGTGGGTATTTATACCTGTTGGTGATTATCGTAATAAACTGAAACTGAAACTGAATGAAAGGAATACAATTTGATTCCTGCAGCAGGTTTTAGGTGTTATTTCATGGTGGACATGGTGCACAACTGCGTGTTATGGGCGCCACATAGTCTGACCAGCTGAGGCGCCCTCAGGTTCAAATCACCACCACCACAACTGCGTGTTATGGGCGCCACATAGTCTGACCAGCTGAGGCGCCCTCAGGTTCAAATCACCACCACCACAACTGCGTGTTATGGGCGCCACATAGTATGACCAGCTGAGGCGCCCTCAGGTTCAAATCACCACCACCACAACTGCGTGTTATGCGCGCCACATAGTCTGACCAGCTGAGGCGCCCTCAGGTTCAAATCACCACCACCACAACTGCGTGTTATGCGCGCCACGTAGTCTGACCAGCTGAGGCGCCCTCAGGTTCAAATCACCACCACCACAACTGCGTGTTATGCGCGCCACATAGTCTGACCAGCTGAGGCGCCCTCAGGTTCAAATCACCACCACCACAACTGCGTGTTACGGGCGCCACATAGTCTGACCAGCTGAGGCGCCCTCAGGTTGAAATCACCACCACCACAACTGCGCGTTATGCGCGCCACATAGTCTGACCAGCTGAGGCGCCCTCAGGTTCAAATCACCACCACCACAACTGCGTGTTATGCGCGCCACATAGTCTGACCAGCTGAGGCGCCCTCAGGTTCAAATCACCACCACCACAACTGCATGTTGAGAGTGGGTGCACTTCTATTTGCAACTGAATTTGCATGACTTCATTTAAGAAATGCGGTCTAAGTATAAAATAATACATTATATATAATATAATATAATATAATCTAATATAATGTAATGTAATATAATACACTGCAATGTAATAAAGTATATTACATCCTCATCCCTTGCTGATAATTATTTTAATATCATTTCAAAATATCAATTAAAACTGAAATCCGCTGAGTTACTTACCTATAAAGCTCCATCGCTATACTGGCCTGACACAGATATGCTCGATGTGGAATCAGTTCACCTTATGTAGCCTATGTTATGCAACGAGCGGGTTTGGCTTCGCTGCAGCTCCTATGCATTACGGTGCATACAAACAGCACGAGTTCAGTGCGATGTTCGACATGTACGCTGTCATGTATGCACGCTGCGATGTTCGAAGACGGTCGACCTCCGTTCAATGGCTGATGCAATACCCACTTTTCTGTATGAATACCGATTTTGTACCACCCCGTGGCGCAGTTGGCAAAAGCGTCCGCGTCGGGTGGGTGAAACGACGCACTATCCTGCGTCACCCAAATCCTTGGATCAAGGCTGACCTTTGACAGTCTTTCCTCGACCGTCTCCTTCCCAGGAGACGGGGCTGACCTTTGACAGTCTTTCCTCGACCGTCCCCAGGAGACCTCGACCGCCTCCTGCCCAGGAGACGGGGCTGACCTTTGACAGTCTTTCCTTGACCGTCCCCAGGAGACCTCGACCGCCTCCTGCCCAGGAGACGGGGCTGACCTTTGACAGTCTTTCCTCGACCGTCCCCAGGAGACCTCGACCGTCTCCTGCCCAGGAGACGGGCTGACCTTTGACAGTCTTTCCTCGACGGTCTCCTTCCCAGGAGACGGGGCTGACCTTTGACAGTCTTTCCTCGACGGTCTCCTTCCCAGGAGACGGTGTTGACCTTTGACAGTCTTTCCTCGACCGTCTCCTGCCCAGGAGACGGCTGTAACTGGGGAGAGTTCGCTCAGTCGCGGTGTTTGCGCTGTGCCAGTCAGCGCCCGCGGCTATTGGGACGTGGCGGTGGGCCTAATCCGTTTTTAAATAGACCCTTCGGTCCGGTGGTATGTTCCGAGGGCACGGCCTCGCTTCATGTCCCGTAGCAGTCCTCTGATCTGATTCGCCGGGCCCGAGCAATCGGGAAAGCCCCAGTGTGGGTACAAGTGCCACCTGAGGTCACTGACAGAAAGCGTGCGGTCACGACTGTCCCGCTAGGCGGGTACCGAAAACACCTCTGCCGTGTATATAGCGGCTTCACCCTGTCACCCCGGCTTTAAAGGGAATAGTGCACCTTGGGAAAAGTACGTGGAATGATGGAAAAGAGTGTCCTGATTACGGTTCTGGCATTCGTTTTTGCGAGAAAAAAGTACCAATTTTTCATAATTTGCGAAATATTGATATGTATGCGTGTGACGTCACAACAATCTTGCGTCACCAAAATGAGTTGCGACGTCATACCGGCAAAAGTTTATCCTTGAATCAGAATATGTAAATAACACTACTACAACAAGTAACAACCTCGTTCGTTGGGCAATTTGCGATAATTTGAAGAACAAAATATTCATATTTGTACATGCGTGAAATGTGAATCTTTGCACTATGGCGTTGCATGAGTGTAACCGAAGGTTGGTTTCACAAGGATAACACTATTCTTTAGAATTGTGTTTCCTTTGGGAAACCAACCTGAGCTGTTCGATCGGGAGGGGTTTTCTTAAGGTGGCCGAGATTTGGTACATCTTGAATCCAGGCCAGGGAAACCATTTGTTTGCGACGAAACTTTCAGGATCCCGAGTCGAGACCGTCATCTGATCTGATGCCAAGTTTCAAGTCTGTCAAAACTCGATTGCACCTGCAACAGCAACATGAAGTTTAACATTGCAAGTCAACGGGGAAATACGAAAAAGGCCATGTAAGGCCATGTACTCCCAGGGAAACGAATTGTTCGAGACAAAACCTTGATTAGGGTGTGCAGCACTGCCTGTAGAAACTGCCTGCAAAGTTTCAACTCTGTCAAAACTCGATTGCACCTGCAATTGCAAAAATAGGCTGCCGGACGAAGGCCAAATATCGATTAGGGAAAGATCCATGTCCATAGGAAACATGAGATCGCCTGCCTTAACTACCGCAAGCCACTGTGGTCTAGTGGATAGAACGCCTGCCTCGCAATTGATTGGCCACCGGTTCGAATCCGGTAAGCTCCTCTTTTTTTCCCTTAATTACATTTTTTTAGAGTTGTCCCAAAATGGATTTTGATGCCTTATACGGGTATATAGTCGACTCGTGGCTGCTCTTTGAGCCGACAAAATGGCCTCAGAATTGCGCTCCGGTGATTGGTTTAGCCTGTGTGACGTCATACTTTTTTGCGCTACTATTTGACCGACTTGCCGTGGGGCTAGAAGAAAAAGAAGACCAGATTTGGAAAGAGGAGGTCTGGGGCTATCTGGTAAGCTATTTATAGGCCCATCCATATAGGCCCATCCATTACAGAAAACGGACTAAACCAACCTTCGGTCCGGCATTGCCCCAAAGCAAGGCCCCGTGCATAGTTGGAGTGGCGTTGCGTGAACCTGGAAGTCACACCCATAAATGTGCATGTGCATAAATATGTGCTATACCAATAAATGTGTTTGCGTGTCAATAAATGTGTGGATGTGCTTCTACTCAGGGGCGGATCTAGCCGTGGGTTTGGGGAGGGAGGCAAATCCAGTGGCGAATTTCCAAAAAGTTGTTGAGCGGGTGGGGGGGGGGGGGGGGGGTAAGCAGGGGCGTCGCCGATAATTTTTGAGTCCCTACTCATTCCACAAGGTCGGCTGAAATTACGAAAAAATGCACCCCGGTTTTATGCGTGTATTTATGCGTGCCTTTGCAGCATTTTTAATGTGGTTTTCATGTTATAGTATGGTAGCTAGCGCCGCCAAGCGGCGCGAAATTTTACGGTTTTGCCTCATAAAACCCAGAAATATGGGTGGTGGGTCTCGAAGAGAATAAGAAGCTAAACATGCTATTCATTCAATTCACCGTTACAACGAACCGAAGACGATGACGATGGCCACCGATGTGACGCCGCGAAGCAGCATGAAAATTTTGATTTTAGGTCGTGGAAAACTATATTTGTATGTTGGAACCAGACCGTGAGTGGACCCAAGCCTCAGGTAACCCCTATTCCTGGTTGCACATCTCGGTATGATGAACAACATTGAAATTAAGGTAGTTTTTAATATACATATCGGATAGTAAATCACTATGACCGGTGGCAGTCGGCGCTCAATAGTACACATGATAATGATAACTGTATACATATGTACCGAACTGTAACAAACAACTGGTAACAGTGCAAATGGTTTGAAAGCAGCAAGAGGCAGAACGACTTTTCCGCGCATAAATGGTCCCTGTGGATCTGGAGGAGCCTGGGGGAGATGGCTTGGGGAGATGGTCCTGGCCTGGTCCCACTGTTATCTCTCCGGTCCAGCAAGTTGGGCGCCGCTGGAGCAGCTTCCGGGTGCCGATGTCCGCGTCTTTGCGTTCGCGTCGCCTTTTTTTCAGAACTCGGCAGACTAGCTAAACATGTAGCCCGCTTGAAAGTTAATATTTTATGAAGGGAGTGGGCCATGGGGCTAGCAATTAAGTACCGCTAAGGAGAGCCTCTGCCAGACACTTAATTAATTAATTTTTACAATTTTCCAAATTTGTATAAGCAATTGCACATTTGAAGGGGCTTCTCCGCCACAGGGGGGACGGGGGGGATGTGGCCCCCATTTTTTTGGAATTTAACATTACGCCTATGAGCGTTGCATGGAAATAATCGACTTCAGAATGCCCAGTCTTCCTAATTTTCGGAACGTGGCGGAGCTCTTGCGAATTTTGTGTCATGCCGCGAAGCGCCGCGAAATTTTCACATTTTTCACAGTGGATAGCTGGATTTTGCTGCTGCAAAGTCAATGTTTACAACTGTACGTCCGACCGTTTGGGAGGGGGGCAAATAATAGTTGCAGGATTTTTGGAGGGCCATGGCCCCTTGCCGCCCCCCGGATCCGCCCCTGCTGCTACGGCAGCGAACATTGCAGTTACAGGTACAAACCACCCATCAAAAGATGTGCTTTTTCAAGACTAGTGTCGGCATTATTTTCAATTGGAAATCCAATGAAAATTTACAAAGTAATCGCCAATAATATTTATAGCTCTTTATAAACTTAGCGTAATTCAGCGTAATGCAAAAACAAACGTTGGCAACATTTAATCGATATATTACATTTTATCGATATATCGATATATATATATATATATATATATATATATATATATATATATATATATATATATATATATATATATATATATATATATATATATATATATATTGGAAATCTGTTCAAAATTGACGAAATTATCTACTTAAAACCTAGTCACATGATGTTTCAGATTTGTCGTGCTTGCCTTGGACCACAACAGCGGCGATAGCGCAATCTAGACGAATCAGCTTCGTGAAACGGATTTTGAACCAATGGCTACGCCAGACGAGGAACGAGCTTTCCTTGCAATTCTGTTACCAAACACATGATGCGTTTCGGTGGAGGTCGGTTCAAATAGCGAAAACGAAGTGCGGTAGGATTACTAATGACGTATGCGAAGCGTCACAAGATTTGTCCCTTTAAAATAAAACCAAATAAACCCAACGGTTTTGCGTTGAAACTCAACAACTAGGTCGTTTTGGAAGGAAAAATTTAAGATTTGGAGATTTCTCAGTACTTCTGACAATCTGGCTATCTCAGTTAAAACTAATGTTAAAGGTGCACTATTCCCTTGAAATGGTCATCCCTGCTTTGAATGGCCATCTGGACATATCACGGTCCTCAGAGACTTTGGGGGAGAGGTCTCTAGGAATGCTTTAGCTGGAGGCCGTTTTCGTGGTGACACGGTACCAGTGCGACTGAAATCGGCAAAATGGAAACAATGAAAATTGTATCTCGTTAATCAGTTAAAAGCGCTATCCCACATTACATAGACACAACACTAATATCAAAGTAAGATTCGTACTTACATTACTTACATTACAATAAGTGGCGAGAGTGGCGCCACCGTCGCGAGGGGTGCTGCGTGTGAGACGCTCTTGATCATTGTGAAATTACAAGTGTCCTCATGGATTTAAGGGCATCACCCTTACGTTGATAACCTGTCTAAAGGTACCAGTTTTCTTTTTAGGGTACCTATTTCACCAATCACAGTGTACACTCCCGACAATAGGTGTTTAGCTGTCGGGCTATGTTTGGAGGGTGACCCTGTACCGCCATGACAGCCCGGGCCACTACACACGGACTCCAAAGAGCAAGACCTGCGGCTCAGCCGAAACGATGGCTTGTGTTGCCGGGACGGCCGGGTGGGCAGGAGAGCGGGCTCGGAAGCGGGTCAGTGAGGGTTCGTGTCCCGACAGCCCCGGTCGCAGTTTTGGCGATCACGGCGCATACCGCACTCCTGCTGTCGACCACGGGCGAGGTCACCCGTCCGCTCCTGACACGCCGGTCTCACGGGGACCTGGGATGCCAGCCGAGTGCGGGACCGCTGCTGGTCTGGTGACCACGGCTGACCCGGTGACCGCGATCGAGGCGACACCAAACGGCGGAGCGCCAAACGCCAAGTTCCGCGGTGTCCGCTACGAGCGCCGTGGCTGTTTTTTTTTCGTCGGCGGACTCCTACGACGCCAAAACGGACGCCTATCAGAGCTGCCGGCTGCTCCTGGTTTCCGGCGACGTTGAAGTAAATCCAGGACGGACGACTGGCGTGGACGGTGATCACTCTAGCAGACTGAACAAGTTAAAGGTCTACCACGCAAACACCAGGAGCCTCAAAAAGCAACTTTCAACTCTCCGCACGGCTGCCCCACTCCTGCAGCAGACGTGGTTTCGTTTTCAGAGACTTGGTTGAACAGTAACGTCGTAGATACGGAAGTAGAATTCGGCTTCAATGATAACTCGTGGTTTCACCGAGATCAGAGCTCCCGCGGCGGCGGAGTAGCCTGCGCCGTTCGGACTTCCCTGCAGCCGCTCCGCCTGCCGGACCCAGCAGGCACAGATACCCTGCTGATCAGACTACAGCTACTCGCGGTCACGGTCGCCGTATGCTACCGGCCACCTGGCGACGACCCGGCGCTTGAAAGGATAGCTGCCGCGATCTCCACCATTCAACCGGCAGACAGCAGAATAGTCATCGTGGGTGACTTCAATCTCGCGGACATAAGGTGGACTCCAACTCCAAACGGTGCAGAAGCAGACACTCGGAGGGCCAGTGCTCGGGCCGTGCGTTTCATGGACTCGTGCGACACGCAGGGACTAAAACAGTGGGTAGCAGAGTGTACCAGCGGGAGCAACACATTATACCTTGTGTTCAGTCGTCGCATGTCGGCCGTCGGGTGCGCGAGAGACGGACTGTTTGACCCTGACCACCGGGAGATAATCGCCGAGTTCACTGTGCCGGGCAACAGATCTCCACTGGTGACGAGAAGAACAGCTCTCGATTACAAACGCGCAGACTCCCCGGCCTGCGTCGCAGCCTATCCCTGGCGCCCTGGAGCATCCTGGATGGTGTCGGCATCGACGAGGCGGTGGAGAGGTTTTACGACCTGCTGAACGCCGCCATCGCCGACCACATCCCGACGGTGACGCTCCGGCGCCGGCTGCCGCCGTGGTGTGACCGGGACGTCCGAGGTGCGCTGCGCCAGAAGGAGGCGGCTTATCGCCGCATGCGACAAACTTCGGGCCCATACAGCAGAGCAGACTTCGCTGAGAAGAGAAGACTCTTCAAGTCGATCTCCACGCACCGATACTTTTTGTATTTGCGCAAACTCACCGACGACTTCCGCTCTCACCCGAGACGCTATTGGTCTTTCATTAAATGTGTCACAAAAAACTTCGTTATCACCTGTCATATGTGATGCGGATGATAGCCCTGTACCCGGAAACCATGAACGCGCGACACTGTTAAAAGAGGCTTTTGCAGATAAATTCACAGATCCCTCTTTAAACCAGCTCCCTGGACGCTCCTACTTACAACTTGAAACTTTATCATGACTGCATGTGTCAGAAACCGCAGTGAGGAGCGCACTCCTCTCTTATTACTCCCAACAAAGCTTGCGGGACCGACAATATAAGCGCCCGTGTGATAGTGGAGTGCGCTGAGGAGCTGGTGGTGCCTATCACCAAGATCTGCACTGCGTCCATACATTCTGGTGTCTGCCCGACTAGATGGAAGCAGGCGAACATAATCCCTATTTTAAAAAAAAACGACAAAAAGTTGGCCCAAAATTAACAATCTGTGGCTCTGCTCAGTCTCTTCAGGAAGACACTGGAACGTGAGGTGTACGATACGCTTTTTCGCCACGTCTCGCCTGTTTTATGCGCCGAGCAGCATGGTTTTATTCCCAAGTGCTCATGTATCACCAACCTTGCCACGTATCTAAAGCATGCGTGGGAGGCCATATCGGACGGGTACCAGACAGACGGCATTTACACTGACTATTCGGCCGCATTCCAAAACGTAAATCACACGCTCGTCATCCACAAACTTGAAAAGTCATACAACGTTTCTGGCAGCGCTCTAAGGTGGTTTGTATCGTACCTGTCCGATAGGCGCCGGAGGGTCATCGTCAACGGAAAAACATCCGATTGGAAACTTGTCTCATCCGGAGTGCCGGAAGGCTCGATTTTGGCACCTCTCGTTTTCTCTATCTTCATTAACGATCTGCCCCGGCACATCCAGTCAACCTGTCTAATGTACGCAGACGACGTCAAGATTTTCCGCAAAATTTAATCCCCGTCTGATGGTAAGCTGCTCCAGGAGGATTTGGATCGTCTCGGAGCGTGGCCCAGCAGATGGGGCCTAAAATTAAATCCAGTTAAGTGCAAATCGTTTAATATGACCCTCAGGCGCGCACCAAACCAGTTATTTTATTGATACATCTCAGCTCCAGCACGTTGGTGAGATCAGAGACTTGGGCGTAACACTAGACACTAAATTGAATTTTATGGCGCATGTCAGTGATGTGTTGTCAAACAAGAGAACCGATCGCTCGGAATTCTTATTCGGTCTTTTCAGACAGGTTCGACGAACAGTTCAAAATTTGACCGCACGGCTCTGCTTGCCGCCTACTTTGCCAGTGTACGCTCAATCCTGGAGTACGCGAGTGTAATCTGGGCTGGTGCGGCCGATTCCCACACGGTACGGGTCGATCGGGTGCAGCACAAGTTCCTGATCTGGCTATCACATCACACTTCTTCCGGATCCGCACCTTCACTACCCTACACAGACCTCTGCCGCCACTTCGAAGTTCCATCTCTAGCCGCCCGGAGGGTCCAGCACGGTCTCCTCTGTCTCAGAAACATCCTATCCACAAAGCTGGACACACCACTCCTTGAAAGCTTTTCTCTACATATGCCCGCCCAATCGACCCGCAACCGAAATCTCTTTTACGTGGGCAAGAGTTGGCACTGTGCAGCGTGGAATGTTTTGCCGTTTGCCCTGGGTCACAAACAACTTTATAAACCGTGAGGTGACCGCAGACGTTTTTAGCGAAAGTCTAAGCTCGTACAGAGGGCATGTGATACGATACGTGGCAAACTCTCACACATAGGCACCATCATCATCTTGTACGATTGCATCACTTCATCCCCCATTGTAAATAACATCTTACACTTCACAGTGTTCTATGTTCGTTTTTTATATTTTGTGTGTATTTTTACTACTATTTTCTGTATATTTCTTATTACTATTTTACGTATATTTGTACTATTACCTTTACTTTTATTTCTGGTTATATTTTACATGATGACTTCACCTGTCAGTGGGTGTTTTACCCGTTGGTGATATCAGTGAATAAATACATAAATAAATAAATAAGTACTATGCACACAATATGTATATTTGCGCATATGATAATGTAGGTAAACTTGTTTGTTTGTAAGACAACTTCTGTCGTCGAGTTTGTATTTATTTGTGCGCAGGTTTTCAAACGGGTCACGCTGGTCAGAATGATACGGCAGACATTTCGCCTGTCTCTTCCTGTGTGCGACTTTCGGCTTAGTCTAGTGCCCGTTGCTGTGAGGGCATTTTGCAACTATTCGCGATACGAAAGTTTGACCGATTGGGAATCCGTTAAAGTTGTTGTACACATAAAAGCATAGGTACCAAAATCATGGAATGAAACTCGATGTTTAGTGTTAAATTTTATCTGCGTCATCCTGGGTTAGCATGCTGTGTGTTTGTTCGGATTTGAACACAAATAACAATATTTGCCTGCTAGGGTTCATATGACGGTGTGGTGGCGCTGTGCCTCAGGTTACCGTGAGTACTTTAGTACCAGATGTACAGTGTAGTGCAAGGGCGGATCCAGGGGGCAACGGGCTATGCCCCCCCCCCCCCCAGGCCGTTCAAGGGGGGGCAAACTATGCCCCCAGGCTTGAAGTCTATATTGCTATATTTGCGTTTTTAGAACGATACTGGGCAAATTTGGCCAAATTGGGGCAATTTTGGCCAAATTTGGCGGCGCTGTGCGCCCCTGTTTTTCCGCTATTGTCGAAAAACCTCAGGAGGGGGAGCAAAATGACAAATGATCCATACCAGGGCGAGGGGTAATTTATAAGTTTAATCATTATCACGTTAACAGGTGTCCTTATTGCATTATTTCTATCCAGCACCATTTCGGTCAAGCAAGTCTACAATAAAACAGTCGGTCCAAATCCATCCTTTTTCCTGTACGTCCTTGCCGTCCTTCCGGTTACAACGGCGAAGGCGGAGAGGGTGTTCAGTAAGGTGGAGAAGACTCTATCCTCTCTCCGAGCGACAATGACCGAGCTCCGGATGGAGGCGCTGATCATGTGCGAAGCCCACCGCGAGACCTATAGGTATGACCTATACGGATGGCATTATAATGTCATCCGTCAGCGAAGTCGTTGACTTCTTTGCGCGATCGTGAGGTCGCCAGCTAGATTATTTGAGGCTGCCGCTGCCTGGCTGGCTGCCGCAGGATTCTGTCATATACTGATGGCAGTTATATGAGAAATGCAGCGTTCACCGTAGTAGGTATCGGTTACTTCATCTGCGTGTGTCGTATATATGCGCCCGCCGAGATGCGCAAATGGCCTCGAGGTCCGGGAGCAGGGAATTTTTTTTCTTCAAGAACCTGGCAACGGAGGTTTATCATTGTATCCGTATGCGGTGCATGGATGGGTAGCTAAAGTTTCTTGAAATGCATATTTAATTTGACGCCATGATCGGGTCATCTGTATTATTGTTTTGAATAGCGGAAGTGCGAATGGTTCGATCATGTTTGACGTCCTCGCCTTTAGCTCTTTTTGATTTGTAATTCATCATTGTGATTATGTAAAGACATAATCACAATGATGCTCATTACAGCCATCCAATATATTTAGCTCTTTTTATCGGAGCGCAACAGATAACAACGACAAACATTTGGGCAGCGAAATGCGTATTCATTTTTCCGGTCGGACCCTTCCCTCGGTTTACTATCCGAGGTTCGGAGCTGGAAATTCTGAAGAAAACTACCACTTATTTGATGCTCTGCTCTATATTTGAAGTTCCGTTTAAAATTTATATGTTCGCTTCTTTCCACTAACGTTTTTTTCCTTGACCGAAAAAAATACTCAAATCTAAGATACTCTTGTTTTTTTTGGCAAGGGTCGTCGAACCTTGTAGCAAAAAGTAGTTTGCCCCGAAGACGAACGGATGGATCCGTCCTTGCTCGGGCAAAGCCGACTTGATTCAGCACACATCTTTCATGTTTTTTTCCTTGCTGTCTGGAACGAAAACATGGTACACCTACATGCATACTGGTACGTCTACTGGTACATCTAAATCATTCGAAATCGTGTGGTTGCAAAATAAAGTGGGCCAAATCCGGGGAGAAATTCGAAATTGGGGGTACCAAGGTTAGGTCCGCTCAAACTGGTTGCCACCCCCCCCCCCCCCCCACACACACAAAACGGCCGGCTGGATTGGCCCTTGGTGCAGTGCAGAAGTTCTGCCCATTTCCTGGGTCAGTGCAGTGCAGATGTTCTGTCCATTTCCTCGGTCAGTGCAGATGTTCTGTCCTTTTCCTCGCTTGGTGCAGTGCAGATGTTCTGTCCATTTCCTCGGTCAGTGCAGTGCAGATGTTCTGTCCATTTCCTCGGTCAGTGCAGTGCAGATGTTCTGTCCATTTCCTCGGTCAGTGCAGTGCAGATGTTCTGTCCATTTCCTCGCTTGGTGCAGTGCAGAAGTTCTGTCCATTTCCTCGGTCAGTGCAGTGCAGATGTTCTGTCCATTTCCTCGGTCAGTGCAGTGCAGATGTTCTGTCCATTTCCTCGGTCAGTGCAGTGCAGATGTTCTGTCCATTTCCTCGGTCAGTGCAGTGCAGATGTTCTGTCCATTTCCTCGCTTGGTGCAGTGCAGAAGTTCTGTCCATTTCCTCGGTCAGTGCAGTGCAGATGTTCTGTCCATTTCCTCGCTTGGTGCAGTGTAGATGTTCTGTCCATTTCCTCGGTCAGTGCAGTGTAGATGTTCTGTCCATTTCCTCGGTCAGTGCAGTGCAGATGTTCTGTCCATTTCCTCGGTCAGTGCAGTGTAGATGTTCTGCCATTTCCTCGGTCAGCGCAGTACAGATGTTCTGTCCATTTCCTCGGTCAGTGCAGTGCAGATGTTCTGTCCATTTTCTCGGTCAGTGCAGTGTAGATGTTCTGTCCATTTCCTCGGTCAGTGCAGTACAGATGTTCTGTCCATTTCCTCGGTCAGTGCAGTGCAGATGTTCTGTCCATTTCCTCGCTTGGTGCAGTGCAGAAGTTCTGTCCATTTCCTCGTCTGTCGGTGCTGCACGCAGTGGAATCCAATACAATTGGTATAGCTCTCGCCCCCGATATCGGGGGGTGAGGGCATACATAGTTTCATTGGATTCCACTGCGCGCAGCACCGACTGACGCGCTGGTTATGCCGAGGAAATGGACAGAAAATTTGCACTGCACTGCACGACTTGGTGAAAATACATCAGCTGCTTTAAACCCCTCTTTGTTGCATGTCTTCACTCGAGTGTCTTTACTCGTGTGGCGAGTTTGTGTCGGCTGTTTTTCCTTGGTATTCCGGTCATGTCGATACGGTGGTCCACCATCGATAGACCGATCGGTCATCATCAGACCAGACAGGCCGATCGGTTAGCATCAGATCAGATAGACCGATTGGTCAGCATCAGACGGCGCTCTCTCCGGCCGAACCCGACCATCCGCTATCTGAGAAAATCCAGTCTGTGTCCGACTGGTCAGTACCGCTGTCGCTATCGGCCGTCTGCGGTGTCGCTATCGGCCGTCTGCGGTGTCGCTATCTGTGTCGCTATCGGCCGTCTGCAGGGTGGCTATCGGCCGTATGCGGTGTCATTATCGGCCGTTTGCGTTCCTGTAAATATTTCGTCCAGTTGCCATGACCCGCAGAAAGGTCACGTACTGCACACGTGTGGCGTTGTCGGCCGCTAATCTCTCTCTTCCCTTCTTGGAGTTTAGCCCCGGGCAAGGCCACCCGGTGTCTGGTCCAGGCGGCATGGCCTTTTATTGGATTATATTGGATAGCCGCCAGTCATTAGACGCTGGATGCTGCCGGCGATTTATTCGGCCCATGGCATTTGGAAAGCTGCCAAGTTCACTGATCCAGAGTTGAGTCATTCATTCCTTCATTCATTTAGACTCACCGTCACATACACACTCAAACACGTTGCATGTATAATACACTGCACATTGTGGCTAGGCTAGTATATATCCGTCGAAATGGCACAGTGGCATGAGATTATTAATTATATGCGGATGAGTCCCGCATGTTTGAGGTAACTGGATCGCACTTAGGCCATAAGCGGCATCAAGGTAAATGAATGGTGGATTGAAGGGGAGCAGGATGATGCAGTTGATGGCGGATCAGCCATATATGTTCGTCGCTCAGCGGGCTGTGAAGGAAGAGGGGAGGATGAAATCCAGGAGCATCGACAATATTGCTCAACAGTAAAAGGCGTATGCAATGACTCTGCTTCGCACAGTGAACACGCATGTGGTACGCTTTCGTTTATTTACGTTCTGCGTCCGATTATTGTTGCATATTACATTTTTATGGCCGCTGCCAAAGCTCAGAGTCTGACAGTTCTCCCTGCAAAGCCATCTAGTCGCCGTTAGCAGCGGCTGCCAACCGGTGTCCGGACACATTGGCGAATGTTATTTTGCCGAATGTCATTTTGGTGAATGCATATTGTCGAAGGACACTTTGGCGACATGTCTTTTTGTCGAAATGTGAATATGCCGAAAGCAAAATGGCGAATGCCTTTTTGTCTAAATGCCTTTTTGCCGACGTGTCAAAATGTCAAAATGTTTTTTTGCCGACATGTCATTTTGTCGAAATGTTAAAAAATATAAATGTTTTTTGCCGAATGACATTTTGTCGACATGTGAAAAGATCGAAATGCTTTTTGTCAAAATGTCATTTTGTCGACATGTGAAAAGGTCGAAATACCTTTTTTTGCCAAGCAAATCCTGCTCCACTGCCCCTCCCTTCCTCCTGCGGTGTTGCACCATCCACCAGGATTTGCAATAGAGGTGGCAAAAGCTCTGGGCAGGTTTCATAGCCACTCTGCAGCTTTTTGAAGGTCAATTAGCTGACAACAAATTACTTGGTCATCTAAATCTTCTGTATCCGAATGGGGGAGGGGCGATTGTCCCCCCCCCCTGCCTGCGCCCCTGCCTTCTACCTCTAGGAGCTTCCCTGCATACGGTTCACGCTCAGCGGGGAATAACCGACGAATCAAACAATTACCGGGCTACCGGAAAGGTCATTGAATTTCAAAATTTGAAACCTTTATAATATATAGGTATCCATTTAGAGCTAAGAGCTCCAGCTGGGCCTAACTGGGGCTATATGGTACCAAACTAGACCAGCCAGGGTCTGGCTACCTCAGCGACGCGCCGGATGCTTTGCTGGGCAAAAACAGTGTCGCTGTGTCATGCGGTGATTCCCAGATTTTCAACAGATTTCCCAGTGCTTTTAAACAGGGGTTTCAAGATGTCCATAGTAAATAACACCTGCTGCACGTAAGTAGCACCATGGCCAGCTTCTGGATTTCCGGTTTGAGCCGGAAAATGAAGTATAGTACGACAAGGATCGCGTGGGTGCGTGCACTCCGCGGGCAACTACTATGAGCAGCGATAGCCGGCTCCGCTTTGGTGACCGGTGGAGGATCCCTGTTGACGCTTATGATGATTGGGGTGCACAAACAATATTGACACATGACGACAATTGGTGCGCACGGCACCAAAGGCATTCGGCATTCGGCAAATTTTTATCTCTAACATTTCACATGTCGATAAAATGACATTCGGCAAAAAGGTGTTTCGACTTTTTCACATGTCGACAAAATGACATTTCAGCAAAAAAGCATTTCGACCTTTTCACACGTCGACAAAGTAACATGCGGCAAAATGACATTTCGGCTTTTTCACATGTCGACAAAATGACATTTCGGCAAAAAGACATTTCGATGTTTTCACATGTCGGCAAAATCACATTTCGGCAAAAAGACATTTCGATCTTTTCACATGTCGACAAAATGACATTTCGGCAAAAAGACATTTCGATCTTTTCACATGTCGGCAAAATGACATTTGGCAAAAAACATTTCGACTTTTTCGCATGTCGGCAAAATCACATTTCGACCTTTTGACATGGCAAAAAGACATTTCGACAAAAAGGCATTCGCCATTTTGCTTTCGGCATATTCACATGTCAAAAAGACATTTCGTCTAAATGTCCTTCGACAATATTCATTCGCCAAAATGACATTCGCCAAAACGACATTCGCCAATGTGTCCTGTAAGGGCGGATCCGCAGCGGATCCGCAGCGGACCAGGGGGTGGCCGCAGCGGTCGTGGCCACTCCCCGCCAGAAGGGCGCCCCACGGGCTGTCCGTCGCCGGGCGCCGCCAGGCGCCCGGCGATGGATGAAAGCATTCACATACAGCGAAAAAAACGTACTATATTTCATGTGTGCTGCTTGTTTTAATGTCTCCCGTGCGCTCCAGCTGCGGCTTAACGAACATTGTTATCATGGCGCCCCTGGATTTTTGGAAGGCGCCCCTAAATTGGCCTGCGGCCACCCCTCCTAAAATATCCTGGATCCGCCCTTGTCTGTAACCCTGCCAACCGCTCCCCCATCCATGTGTGCAGCGGGCATTCCGCCAGCTGGAAAATAGCTACACCCGTCTCTGCCCCCCCCCCCCCCCCCGGGGGCGGTGTAACCTGTCACCCTGCAGTCCGGCGAGGACCGGCGTCGACCGGCACTCGGCAGACAGCTGATCCAGCCTGGATCGATTCGACGAGGGACCAGCAACGGCGGATCCAGGGCACCATGAAGAACGGGTTCATGGTTCCCATCAGATCCACAAAAGGTTCCCACAGCCATCCCAGGTTATCTTCCTAGTCACGAAATTTTGCCAGATGTTATATTCGTCATTTTAACGAAAATTGAAACAATTTTGTCATGGTAAATTTGTTTGACTAAATTTGTAAATTTGGTGACCATATTGGTGAACAAGTAAGGACTTTTGTAATTTTGACGTTTTTTTCTCTGAACTACCTCGTTTTATCCGTTTTGGATCCGCTATCGGTGATATTAAAGGGAGATAATCATCTTTTGATTTTGTTAGCAACAATTTATTTGGTACCGTTATGGTATTAAAATGATTTGATCTAAATTTAAGAATTAAATAAAATTATTCCCAATTCAAAGTTGGAAGTTTGGGAAAATTAATGATCGGTATTTTCCCTCCACTATTGGAAAGCACAACATCTGGCGTTTTTGTGTCAATCTGTTCAGCGTTGTTGAATGGGCACTTATAAACAAATCGCCGACACTAAATAGGTTGCCGTCCGGGGCCAACCTAAATTGCCGATTTCAATGCACTTTTTTCAAATGATTGTTGATTGTTCATAAACGTTTGGCACATTCGCAAAAGATAGAGTACAGGAAACATATTGCATACCTTCATGATAAATAGCAATGCGTAGGGAGGCTAATTTACTGAATTCGTTACCGAGTACTTGCTGATTATAAGCGTGGATCGCTTATCAACTATGACTTGAAATATCTCTCGGGAGGAATTATTATATGCAAAATGTGATGAATTTACAATATATTTTGGTCTCGTCTATCGATTGCAGGTGCTAACTCCATTTTTTGTGTGGAAAAAGGTGGTTATCTCTCTTTAACCCGCGACTTACTGGAGGGGGGGGGGGGGGCAATTCCCCCCCCCTCCCGTTATTTTGCAATAACTCCTAAACGAACACATGTATCGTCACCAAACTTGCCGTACCTTCTTTCACATCAATTCTACACATGTTGGCAAAATGAAAAATATGAGGCTATGATAGGTCAACCGGGAATGACGTCAGAATTACGTCATGTTCTTCGGTTTTTGTTGCAAAATAATGGTTTGCGGAAAACGCTGTCAAAGGTACGATGTTTGAGATAAACACAATTGTCTTAAATCAAATTACTGACAATAGACCGGGCTATCAAACTGCGATCTCGGATTTTTTAGTTGTTTTTATTCAAAATTTTGAGAAATCCGTTTTTTTTTTAAAAATCCAGAAAAAAATCAGAATTATCCAGAAACCGGAAAATATGTGATCGAGACGTATGCGGTGAATATGCGTACCAAATGTAAAGTCGATATCTTCAAAAATGACTTGAGTTATGACCTTTAAATGACAAAAATCGACCACTTCTCACAGCATTACTATGCATAAAAAACGCACTTCCATTTTTGCTTTTTACTTCTATTTATATGAAACAAACAATGTTCTAAGGTAATTTTTCGCGTTCTAGACGAAACACAAACCCGTAAACATGTGTTACAACGCCTAATGACCGTAATCTGCAGTTTGACTTCGTGACCTCGGATGACCTTGACCTGACCCAAGGTCATAAACAGCTTAGAAAGGTACTTAGAAGTGTCAGACACACGAATCATACCGATTTATCGACAGCTTATGCGTTTAATATCGCAATTTTTGCGCGACAATTCCATCCATCGAGACCTTTTGACACGGTCAAACATTTTGTACTTGACCTGACCTGTGATGTCATCGGTGACGCCGAGGTCAGCAGTATTATGTTTCCTTCGATAAATTGCCCAGGGCTATCGAATGCCGTTTGAATTTTTACATTCGGTCCAGTAGTTCCGGAGATCCGAGGGGGGGGGGGGGGCAAAAAATAGCCCCCCTTCCCCCCCCCAGTAAGTCGAGCGTTATGAAATATACCCCAGTAACTCGCGGGTTAAAGGGACATTGCCACCTCGCAGGCCAATATGGAGTTGTTTGGTGTGTATCGGTCGATTAAGCGTGTCCGATTTCACCTGCAAAATTTGGTTCCCGAAACTCCCCCCACTAGATCAAAAAATACATTTGCACCACTCATGCTTGCCAAGCATTCGTAAAATTGGAGTGGCCACATCACTATTTAGAATCACTTCTTTGCGGACTGTTATTTTCTTTTGATTGTTGCAAACTCAACATCACCATTCCGTCAGCGCACTTTAAAATTAAAAAGCGTATGCAGTTAATTCTATTTTCAACAACCTTAGCCTCTTCAATAATAAAACAGCAAGAATTGCTATGCCTCGACTTTGGGACCGTAGGAGTTATGTGACCTATACCTTATAACACAGATAGCCTTTTCAAGGTCAGTTCTCGGGGAATTCGTACGCTTCGGCTTTGGGCGAGCGCCAATACCACAGCCAAACTGGATGAGAGCGGCCATCAGGAATCTAGTACTGAGCACAGCTGGGACCAACGTTTTGGAGTCGGAAATAAATACAAAATGCTTTGCCGATGCACTGCTTTAGGTGCTGCATGAGCAAGTTTGAGCTTGAGCATACATGATTGTTGATCCCCACCATTCATTTAAGTTGTTTTTTAGAAATCCTCCGGAGGTGGCAATATCCCTTTAAGCTATGTTGATACTGACCATTCGTGGACGCTGTATGTAAATGGAAAGTTCTGCGCGGGCCTGTAGATTGACAGCCCGTTTTTGTCTTTCCCAGGCCGGTGCACAGCTGGAGTTCAGCTTGTACCCGGGCAAGAACTGGAGTGCGCGACATTTGTGAAGCAATTGGTTGAAGTGTCATATAACTCGTCTTCAAAGACAGTCTGCCAAGACCAAGAAGCTGCAACTCTACTAGTTGATCTTGACATTGTGCGTTGCGGGTCAAATTAATTGCTGTGGTGAAGATCAACCAATAAACCCCCCGAACAGTGAGAACAAACAACGTTGAGGTCGTGTAGCGATCGAAAACGTTAAATTCGCTGGACAATAGACCCGGCAGGCTATTTTGAAGCTCTTGAAGCCGTCTCCACCTCGTCAGTGACCCTTGTCAGTGACCCCCGTCAGTGACCCTTGTCAGTGACTCAGTCAGTGACGTCACCATGTCTCAGTGGAGTGGCTCCACGGAGCCTCTGCCGGGACCCAGCGATGTCTCGGAGACCGCGCCTCTGAACCCCCGTTTTCGCCAGTACAACCTCTCCGGAGGCAGGAGGGGTTGCAGCCGCGCCAAGCTGGGAATCGCCATGCTCGGGTACGTGAAGCGCTCTGGGTCGCCGTAGAGGAAGAACGTGATAGAAAGTGTCTGTATCTTTACATCACAGATCTGAGGAGTGCTGGGCAGACAAAGTTTTCTATAATTAAACGCCTTCTAAACGTTGCTTTTCGTAGCATTGACTCAGAAGTTCAGCCAGTAATCGCATAGCCCTCTAACGTGAGGTCCTCACAAATATGTTGATATATAAATACCTACCTGCTATGTGCTGCTTTTCCTAGCATTCATTTCAAGTTTGTGATCGTGGAGCAAGTCGCCTATCATCGCCATGTTTCATCGCTGACCAGGTTTCGTCATTTGCCAGATCAGGTGGATTGGCGCGGCAGAGTGTAATGTGTCGTGTCCGCAATGTGTCCGCATTGTGTCGTGTTCGCAATGTGTCCGCATTGTGTCGTGTCCGCAATGCAGTAACCGTTGTCCGAGCAACGAAGGTGCCGCTGGATTTTCCTTGGCAACATGCTTCTATGTTGACATTTCGTCGATTTGGTCAGAGTTCTACCATCTGCGTAATATAAGTCGGCATGGGCGAATTGACAAATCGATAGCGAATGGGATGTCAGTGTTACCACTTACTGGTGAAGTTTCAGAGACGGCCGAAGATTTTGCTCTATTTGTGAGCCAGCGTTCGTCACTGGGCGTGTCACGCTCACTCGAGGCCTTTCTCGGCTAGTCTTTTGGTACTGAGCCCGCAACCCCTGATATCTGTTGAATTAAATTGGCAACGAATCGCAGTTTCTTCACTCGCCCACCCTTTATTGTCAGGTCAGTAATATGTAAATTTTGTGGACCGAACTACCTCAACATGAAAAGAGGATAAATATTGTAACCTGGCACCTGCTTTAAGCGCTACTTACAGACATTTTTATCAAAGCCTTCGATATAGAGCAATTAAGGCTAAGACTTCGAAGTAATCCGACTATAAGAGCTCTGTAATGTAAAATAACGTGTTTTCACCAGTTCGCAAATGCAAGTTCTTATATAGGATAGGATATAATATTATATTATACAGTGGCGGTTCTCCCATGTAGGCAAGGTAGGCAATGCCTACCCAGTTCGGCAGCCTTCTTCCGATACCGATATTTATCTTCCCTTTTTTTCATTCCATTTTTTTTTGTATTGATGAATATGTTTTTTTACAATCTGAATGGGCTTATCTTGGAGCAAATTTTCCAAATTTTCCAAGAACTTTTCTTCGAAATTATAAATTAAACGAATTGTAAGAAAACCCTTGCCCAAGCTTGCCTACCTCGTCCTACTAGATTATCGACCAGCCTGTGTACAAATCTATTGAGTCCTGCAGTAGGAAATATTTTGTAAGGTAAGCAAATCAACTAGAAAATCGAAAAAAGCACACCTTTTTTAAGCGCAATAACTTTATAAATAAATGTGATTACACTATCAATTATTATTTTAAGCTCGTAGTATCTTGCCACACAGGGGTTCAATTATTATTTCGAAAATCATGTTTGTATCACTTGAGTTATTTATAGTTTATACTAGAAATTCAGAACACTTTTCGTCAAACACGCAAGAAACCGGGAATAAATTAATCCTATCACCGAAATAACTAACTTTATCACTGTAAATGATTTAACACGCGCAGTGCAGGGGGGGGGGGGGGGGCACTTGTGCCCCCCCCCCCCCACATGTTTTCGTGAATAGCTCCAAAACGAAGCAGAGCAGGGCGGTGTTTGTTGCGCGACATTAACGCCAACTCAATAGCGGACCGTTTGACGAAAATAAAATAAATATCGGTCGATCAATGTTTGAGTTATATGGATTTTCAGTCCAAGATGGCAGCCAGAATCGCGGTCGGCAAATCGATATCTTCGGAACCAACAGTCGGATCGGGATGATTCAAACGCCATTCGGTAGACAATGTCAATGTTCATCCCCGGAAACAACTTCGGACATATTGCTTGTGAGCTGTGACGTCACATAGGTCAAATTCCAAAAACTGTGACATTTGGTCAGATTTGACCTTCGTGACCTCGTTTGACCTTGAAGATATTGACTGAAGGTCAACAAATTTCAGAAAATGTAGATCATTATAGCACCTACCCACACTGTACGTTTCATCATTCTAGCTCTCATACTTTCGGAGATCTTAGGAGGGGAGGGGGGGCACTAAAGTGCCCACCCCCTCCACTGTGTGTTGTGGCATACTCCTCTCCACTGCGCGTGTTAAAATCACCGAAATGTGACAACATATTTAGGATTTCGGCCGATGGACTTCTTTTAAATATTTAAACTGGCTCCAATGGTTAGCGTTAGGTTAGGTTTACAGGTGAGGTGGTGAGGTTCAGTGGCGGCTCGTCATATGAGGCAACTGAGGCCGGGCCTCGCCTATTATTTAGGAAGAATGTGCTTTGAAATATTCATTGGTTGCCATATAAAAAAGATGTGCGAGTGATTTCCATTCTGCACATCGCAGTGTATTTTATTATGACATCACCGAAATTCTCAGGCTCTTCCATCCACCCGCCAGTACGTTTACCATACTGCAGCCAGTGGCGTCGCCGAGCATTTTTGAGTGTGGGGAGAGGGGGTCGGCTGAAATGACGAAAAATGTACCCCCATTTTGTGCGTGTATTTAAGCCTTTGCGGCATTTTGTATGTGGATTTTTATGTTATATAGGTACTTGTTATTTAGCGCCGTCAAGCGGCGCGATTTTTTTAACGGGTTTTCCCCCGATAAACCCCAGAAATATAGGCGGTGGGCCGATATAGGATAAGAAGCTAAAAATGCTATAAATTCAATTCAGCGTTACGAGGAACCGAATACGATGACGATGGCTTCGTTATGATGATGACCACCGATGTGACGCCGCGAAACGGCGTGAAAACTTTAATTTTAAGTCCTGGAAAACGGAGTTGTAATATTGGAACCAGACCGTGAGTGAAGCCAAGCCTCAGGTACCCCTTTTCCTGGTTACACATCTCGGTATGATGAAAATATTGAAATGAAGGTAGTTTTTCATATACATTAGCCTCGGATAGTAAATTACGATGACCGGTGACAGTCAGCGCTCAATAGTACATGTGATAATAATAACTGTATACATATGTACCGAACTGTAACAAACAACTGGTAACAGTGCAAATGGTTTGAAAGCAACAAGGGGCAGAACGACTTTTCCGCGCATAAATGGTCCCTGTGGATCTGGAGGAGCCTGGGAGAGATGGCTTGGAGAGATGGTCCTGGCCTGGTCCCCACTATTAGCTCTTCGATCCAGCAAGCTGGGCACCGCTGGAGCAGCTTCCGGGTGCCGATGTCCGCGTCTTTGCGTTCGCGTCGCCTTTTCGGAACTCGGCAGACTTGCTAAACATGTAGCCCGCTTGAAAGTTAATATTGTATGAAGGGAGTGGGCCCTGGTGGAATTCATTTTCCCATTTTCCAAATTGGTATACGTAATTGCGAAACTTGTGTCATGCCGCGAAGCGGCGCGAAATTACCACTTTTGACTGCGGATAGCTGAACTTTGACTGCTGCAAAGACAATTTTTACGATAAATGGTTGACTTCACCCGCAAAAGGTGGTGGTGGGGGAGTCAACCACCCCTTCTGAGAGGGGGGTCGGGGGGACTGTCCCTCCGACTCTCCCGTCGGCGACGCCCCTGTATGTTACGGATGAAATGCACTTCGTTTTCCTTTCGGAACAGCGGTGTGGAGAAGGGAAAATGAAGGAAATTTCATACGTAACTGACTGAGCCCATTTCCACATCGCAGGGGTGTAGGATCCTATTCAGTTGAGGGGCTTCAGCCCCCCCCCCCCAACACACACACGCACGCACGCACGCACGCACGCACGCACGCACGCACGCACGCACGCACGCACGCACGCACGCACGCACGCACGCACGCACGCACGCACGCTGGCACACACGCATGCTCGCTCAGCACTTGGCTTCAGCTACCCCAACTTCGACGAGGGAGTGGGTCAAATCCGGGAATAAATCTGTATTTTGGTGGATTTTGATGGTACTTTAAGCGATTTTCCCAGCTCAGCCCCCCCCCCACAACTTTTCTGGATAAGCTGCGCCCCTGCCACGTCGTATTTGTCATATTCCAACCTTGATTTTAATAGGAATTACATGCAAACTAGAATCAGCTTCCGCCATAAAAAGTGTGTTTGGTGGGTCGGCCGCCATAAAAAGTGTGTGTTGGTGGGGGGGGGGGGGTCAACCCCCCCGGTTTTCAAAAGTGTGTGGGAGTCTCGACCACCCTGTATATAGGACTGTAATCTGTATATAGTAGGGCTATGATTGAAAGCAAAGTTTTTGATTAATTTCCGAACTAAAGAGTTAAGATTTTAGCATCGCCGGATTCAATGGAGACCAAAGGGGCACTCCCAAACGCCTGCAATCGGCCGTACATTGGCTTACGTTCTGACATGATTTGAGAGAAAACCTTAGTAACTTGAACGGCTTCTTTCATATTTGTTTCAGAATCTTAGGAACGTCATGAAACTTGTGGGGGTGAAACTTCAATCTCGTCTTGAGTGAACCCCAACCCCCTATGCAAAATTTATTTGCGTAAGTATTTGAGCTCCTCTCGTCTTGATCTACCTTTTACTGACCCAAATTTTCCTTATTAGACAAAAATAAAGATCTTATCAATAATTCTGATCAAATGGTGGGGGCATGCCCCCGTCCCGTGCCTACGCCAGTGATTTGTTAAGTTTGTTAGCTAAACTCGCAAGTCGCAGCTGCTCCTCCGTTGCAGCTTCTGGACTTGGGCATCAGGGTCAGGTACTTTGAGGACCACGAGCAGCTACTGGTGAGGTCAGGTTAGGATAAAGGCTTGATAAAGAAATGGTGATGGATTAATACCATGCCCAAGAAAACTAAAAAAACATGCATGTTTAGGCAAAGGGAGATACAATTTAATGACATATATTTGAAGTTCAACATATACAAATTTGTGAAAGAATTCTGTAAAGTAATAAATTCTTGAATGATTTTATTTATTGACAAGATGGAAATTGCCATATATCATACTCTTGATAATTTTTCTGCTACGGCTTATTTAGATTCATGTCGATATATTTGCACTGACCGTATGATTGACTTCTTGTTTATTTGAATAGCTAAGTGATACTCAGGGGCTCCGCCACGCCTTTGAAATGGGGGGGGGCGGAAAGGGGGATCGAGCCGAGTGGTCGCTGTCAGCGAAAAGTTGTTGACCGTGGGGGGGGGGGGGGGAGCGTTAGCGAAAAGTTGTTGACCGGGGGGGGGGGGGGGGTTGAGCGTTAGCAAAAAAGTTGTTGAGCGGGTGGGGGGGGGGGGGGGGGTGGAACGTCAGCGAAAAGTTGTTGAGTGGTGGAAGGGTGGAGCGTCACCGAAAAGCTGTTGAGCGGGAGGGTGGAGCGTCAGCGAAAGCTTGTTGAACAGGAGAGAGGTAACAAATAATAAGTTCAACCCTACCGGTGTCGATTTTTAAAAAACGATTGCGGGGGGCGAATATAGACAGGTCCAAGGATATCAGCGCCATAGCTTCCCAAACGACTGAAGTCGGCAAAATATGATGTATTTGATGTTTCTAAGATAAAATATAAGGAATAGGTACAAAGTAGTTTGTTTTAAATCAGTTCTAAAAAAATAAACAGTCACAGGAGTTTTACCTTGCGTCATACGGCACCTCAAACCAAGTTTTTGGCCGAACCTACGACCGACCATTTTACAAAAAGTATTTTGTGTGCTATAAATGTTATGATGGGATGGATTTCCGAGATCAGGACCCACGCTATGCTAAGCTTGGCATCAGGGTCAGGTCGGGTCCTGACTCCACCATCCGATCGCGCAATGTCAGTCACCGGCAGAATTTAGAGGCGAAAGTTTAACGTCCTCTTAACGACTGAGGACGGTCCGCTCAGCTAGCTGGCTTCATCTGACCTTGAACACGGCCGCTACCACGGGCCGCAGGTCATCTTCGCCAGGAGCAAATAGCGAGCGCCGAAGCGTCTCGAACCCACCTTGCCAGGGTGGGTAAAATATGTATTGGGCCCCCCTCTCAGGCCGACTGAGGCCCTCTCAGGCCGATCAAAGGCCCTCTCAAGCAGACCTCGGTTACCCTACAGCAGACTTGTGCTTGATTCAGCTTCAGCGGAATCGAGTCCGCTTCAGATTCCAATAGATAATTTATTAGAGGAATCGATTACGAATCCGCTTCCAGGGCACCTAAAAGGCTTGATTCCGAATCCGATTCCATTTATTCCAATTGTATTGCACTGGCTGCCTAAAAAATGTCCGATCATTCTTACATTTTGTACATATGACACGAATGGCACGAATGACACGAATCTACATTTTCAATATATCACACAGCTAACATCGGAATCAGTGACCTTATCCTCGTTGTTTTTATATTATTTAAGAAGATAAAGCTTTAAAGGTATTTATGTAAACATTGTATATCCATAGATGTAATTTTGAAAAAGGCCTGCGGCCGAAACATCAATAAACAAGTCATTTTTAAAGTTTTTCCTTCTTAAATAATATAAAAAACGAGGATAAGGTCACTGATTCCGATGTTATTGATAACGCTAATCATGTTTCTCGTAGTAGCTTTGAATAATTTATGTATTACACAGCTATATTTAATATGGCTATTTTCATATACAAAAGTCAAATAATTGCATGAAGTTTGTTACAAAAAACTGGCCTGTGCTGCAAAATTGTGATAGTTCAAAAATTGCAAAGTCTAACGAAGGTTCAAAACTATATATAATATCTAGACTTACCAAGGTGCATGGACATATTGCAATCTGCTATTTGTAATATGATAGGTACATGGGGAAATCAATGCCTTGAAAGATATAATACCAGTAAAACGTTTTTTGGGGCGATGACCGAGTGGGCGCGCACTGGTAAAGCTAAAACACTAAGCCGGTCTGAAATATGAAACGTTATGGGAGCACACGTGGTAGTAACACATAGTCTTTTTAGTCCTCCATAAAAATTGTCAGGTCTCCATGCATGCCAACATAAAAATCAAGTTTTATTCAATTGTACATGATCTCCTTTCTCGAATCCGCCAAAAGGGAGTACGTCCTGAGCGGCTGCCTGCTTCAGCGTATAACAAAACTAATGCTTAGATAAATCAAGCCATTTGTTTTTATCAAGAATGATTTTGGTTCATTTCGACGTTTGCGGGTCCCATGCGCTGTGGTACCACCCCTATCATAACGCACCATAACCAAATCAAAATTGATTTGATGGTCCTATCCAATGGTGAAACCCGATCTCAATCGGAGCAGTGGTTGCAAAGTAATTAGCTTCCGAAAACCGTCTGTATGGCCGGGTCGGGCCGGGTCGGGCCGGG
>JAXIVJ010006303.1:27500-67769 GCA_036785665.1 Chirona hameri | reverse complement strand
GGGGTTAAGTATTAGCCGTGGTGATCTGAATATATTTACCAACCTACTAACATGTTTCTCTAAACAGCGTCCCCCCTTACCTCCAGACTACCTCACTTACGGTTGACCCCTGTCGCCGCTACTGATGTAGACCAATGTCAGCAAATAATTAAGTGATGTCAACATTGTTTTGCGTTGTTATATTCAAATGCTTCAAACGAAGTGCATGTACCAGGAATGAGGACGACGAAAAATAGAGTGTTTCTACGCAATACCAAGGGTATCGGCGACCAAATTGAAGAACAATTTCCGAACTATTTGTATTAAGTGGCAAAAATGATGAAGCTAAACCTAATCCATGGTAACGTTAAGCAAGGCACATGCTAGAGTTATTGAGGAAATATATATAAATACAAATTCATAAGGAGCAGGAAATCATTACAATACCAAAAATGTGCCAATTACCTCCAGAGTACCGTAGTTTTCAGCGTGGAACGCTTAGCGTTTACAAATGATAATAACAACTTCGGTTAGACATTTCAATGCTTAATGTGAATGGATTTACATACAAGTTTGTCTCCTCTCCCAATTTCAAGTGCTAACTCCATTGTTGTGGGAAACTGTCATTATTTCCATTTAATATCAGCTATGTGTTTACCATTGAAGAGCCGGCATTCAATTAAACATGGCTTATGTCTGAGTTTGTGAATCTGAAGTCTTCCATAAGACATTTACCAGGTTGTGGATACCATACTGAATTGTGAATGGCATTGGTTGTGTAACCGGAAACAAGCCGAAACTGGAACCAAGGTTCTCTACTTATCAGTGTTACTGAAGCACTAGGGGGCGAGAGATGGCGACATTCATTCTGCAGTTGAACTGGGGTACACACACGACTCCCCAGTGTTTGTTGGGTGGTGTCAAAACAACGATCTACCGTATAATCGCCGTTTTCTCAGGCTTGGTGGTGATCTCAGCCCTGACGCTTAGAATTGCTTTATTTGGATTCAAGGCCGCAATTTTTACCTTGTGGTCGCATTCAAATGACCGGGGCCAAATGTTGCATTTAGTTTAAATTGCCCTGAAAAAGGACAGATGTTCCTTTGTCGCCGAAATCAAATGACCCCGATCGGTCACCCCATCCTAAATCCTCTGATCTTCAACACCTTTTGCAGGTCTCACCAAACTCAGCACCGAAGACTGCAGTACAACTCGTTTGGACAAGAATGTGAGAGCTCACACGTCAAACGACGCCAGGATCACATCGGTAGTCACGGCAGATACGATTGTGAGCATGACTCCACAACAGTCGGAAACGATAGAATGACGAGCTATCGTGATGTCAACACAGGTCGGAAGTGCTACAGATGTGACGACTTCGGGAAGACGTTTACTGGACAGAACAATCTGGTTTGTCACCGCCGGATACATCCACTCGAGAAGCCCTACATATGTGGTGACTGCGGGAAGCTGTTTAATCAGCAGAGCAATATCATTATGCACCGCCGGATACACACGGGGGAGAAGCCTCACAGATGTGACGACTGCGGGAAGACGTTTACTCAGCAGGGCAGTCTGATTAAACACCGCTGGATACACACAGGGGAGAAGCCCCACAGGTGTGACGACTGCGGGAAGTCGTTTACTCTACAGAGCAATCTGACCCGTCACCGCCGGACACACAGGTAAAAAGCCGTACACATGCGGACTGCGGGAAGACGTTTACAGTAAAAGCGCACCGACAATTCGCCGCTGGATACACACAGGCCATACAGATATGGCTGTAGCGTGACCTTTAATAACAAGGGTTTTCTGACACGTCTTCTCTGGTCACACACAATTGAGACCGTGTGTGGCTGTGCCAACTGTGCAGGTAAATGGATGAACATTTTACACAGCACCTGTGAGGACAAATACATGTAATTTGGATAGCTGGTAGTATTCCACATATGTTGTTTATTCAATTGTTGGAGATTATGTGTTTCTTGTTAACAGCGTAGCCCTATATTCTTCCAAATCGATCGAGCAGGAAGGAGCAAGAAGCAGGAAGCTACAATGCTGTATCTGTATTCGTGGTTAACCCGGCCGTTACTGGGGCATTTTCCATAACGCGACTTACTGGGGGACTACCCCCCCCCCCCCCGGATCTTCGGAACTACTGGTCCGATTAAAAACGGCATTCCAAAGCCCTGGAAAATTTGTCTGGGGAAGCCTAATATTGTTGACCTCCGTGTCACCGATGACTGCACAGGTCCCCTCATAGGTCACGTCACAGGTCACGTCACAGGTCACGTCAAAGACAAAATATTTGACCGTATCATAAAGGTCTTGGTGTATGGAATTGTCGCGCAAAATTGCGATATTAAACGCATTCGCAGTCAATACATCGGTACGAATCGTGTGTCTGACACTTCTAAGTACCATTCTAAGCTTTTGATGACCCTGGGTCAGGTCAAGGTCATCCGAGGTCACGAGGTCAAACTGCTGATTACGGTCATTAGGCGTTGTAACACATGTGTATGGGTGCGTTTTTTGTCTAGAACGCGAAAAATGGCCTTTGAACATTGTTTGTTCCATAGAAAGCAAAAACGGAAATGCGTTTTGTATTCATGGTAATGCTGTGAGAGGTGGTCGATTTTGGTCTTTGAAAGGTCATGTCAGTCATTTTTGGCGATATTGTTTTGGACGACTTCAAATTTGGTACACATATTCACCGGACACGTCTCGATCACATATATTCCGTGTTTTGGATAACTCTGAATTTGTTTGAAAATATTGCAAACAAAAAATTGCCTTTCGATTTCTCAAAAATTTGAATTTCAATAAAATGCGAAAATCCGAGATAATAACCAATATTTTGATAGCCGGGTATATTGTCAGTGACTTCATATATGACAATTTGAATTTATCGTACAAATTGTACTTTTGACAGCGGTTTTGCACACGCCTATTTTTCAACCAAAACCGCAGAACATGACGTCACTCGGACGTCATTCCCGGTTGACCTATCATAACCTCATCTTTTTCTCTTGGCCAACATGTGTTAAATTGTTGTGAGAGAGGGTACTGAAAGATTGGTGATCATACTGGTGGTATTGCATATTGCAAAATAACAAATGCATACTTTTATTAGGGTCATCCACAAGTAGCTGTGTTATTACGACCTCTCGTCTTAAGTTAAAATACATCAGGCAATGGCAAACAAACACAATCACAAGAATAAAAGATCACATGTACCCCCCCCCCCCCCTCTCACACACACGCACGCACACACTTACGCACGCACACACATACAAGCATGAATCAAATACAAATAAACCCCGTCTGGGTACGTCAATCCGGTACCGGCGGAGCTGCAGTAAGGCGTTGCTTCAGGCGGCGACAGAACAGCGGCACGGGCAGTCCCACCAGCTCGTGTGGCAGAGCGTTGTACAATGCTGGCCCCCCGCAGCCAAAACGTTGCCGCCCCATCTCTGTGCTAGACTGAGACACAGACAGCAATTGGTCCTGACGCGTGACCCGCTCGGTAGCGCGAGCCTCTGTCACGGAGGACAGGCCTGCAGCCAGCTGTTCAGGCTCGCCGCAGTCACGCACCTTGTGCGTGAGACACAGTATGTGATATGTGGCCATTTCCTCCGCTCCGAGCCACACCAGCCTCCACAGCAGATCCGATACATGGTCGTATTTCCGACGACCAAAACGTATTTAATAACGGGAGGGGGCAAAAAAAATACCCCCCTCCCCCAGTATCGAGCGCGATTCAACTAGACTCATATCACGATCGAAAGCAATATCAAACTCAAGCTCTGCAAACATCCAACATTACATTCGGTAGTAATGAGAAGCAATCCAAATTCACTGAACGCAACCAGTTAAACACCATACCATCATCTAGTTGAACTTCCCACATCACCTTCCTTAGATCCCTGCAGCGTCTTGTCAGTGTGACTTCACTTCCACGCTCTTCTCCCGACTGGATAACGATCAACAAGCGGTAGGCGGTATGTGAACTCGTTGCAATGCACCGCACATGCGTTGAACAGCGCCCCAGTGCGTGCTGCTCCGATGGCGGCTGGGCAGCTCATCCTGCTCCGGCGACGGCCAGGCGACAGGTCTCGACTCCGGCCACGGGCAGGCGACAAGTCTCGACTCCGGCGACGGCCGACATTCCGGGGACAGGGCGGCGCTGGCAGAGGCATTGCTGTGGTGGCTTGCAGAGCATGCTCAACTTCAACCGTTAGGTCACTAATGTTGCACAGCCATGCTCCTGTGGAAAACAAACATTTCAAAATCAATAAACAATCCATATGTTTTATGAGTAGTCGGTTGTCAAGGAAAATCAGTGCCCAGTTGGTGTAACATGTAAGTATATATAAAGCTACCACATTCTGAAGGATGCAATAATCCAATAAGTTATTTGTTGTGACATGAAAACACGAACGTCTGAAATGAAATGAACACCTGACATATAATCAACTAGGTGTGTGTGAAACCACATGAACTGATATCAGCAGTCACAATCCGTGCCTGTTCTCAATCCGTGAGAACAGGCAAGAATGATGGATGAACAGTCACATGAAAAGGCATCTATAAATGTAATGGTTAACATCATCCATACTTTTTGAGGTAGGTAATAGGTATGATTACATAATTCCTGAAAATGCAGTACTTTTTTTTTCACGGGAAGCGTGAGCTCCCCGCTATTTATTTACACCAATCATAATCAAAACACACGGTCGATCACTCATCACTGTACATACATGGCATCCGGTATGCATACAATTCGGCGCATTACAGTTCAATATTGCACACAATTCGGCGCATTCTGGCTACGGCGGCGGCGCGGGTCGACAGGCTCTCACAACTTCAGTCTCCCCTCCCCATCTAACATGTTTAACCATTTCTTAGAAAAGTTGTCTAGCTTATTATTTGATGCTGCAATTCGGCGCTCTATATCAACATGATGATTTAGGTAACTTTTTAACCCGGCGAAGGTAACATTTGTGGTGTTAGACGAAAGCTTACATTGTACTATGTATTGTTTAGTACAGAGTATTATCATATTCATTGCATGTTTCTTACCCATTGCTCCAAAAACAACATGTTTCGTGGTATTTAATTCGGTGGTGTTCAGTTTTGCGAACAACAAATTCCATATGTGTTTCACTGCATGGCATTGGTGTAAAAAGTGCTCCAAGGTATCCATGCTGTTACATTGCTTACACAAGGGGGAATCTACGATGTTCCTTATAAACAGGTATCGCCTCGTTGGAATATATGTGTATTACCCGATATTGCAACGCTTGCAATTTTGTTGATGTTGTGCACTCGTACGGGATTGTGTGCACTTTCTCCCATCTGTCAAAATTGTAACCACTGTTTTCCCATCTAGAAATGGCACTGGGAACGTCAGAGCCTAAGGCCGCGTTATAAAAATGTGAACAACGAATTTCCGTAACCTTCAGCACCTTTCCGTTGATGTTGAAGGAAAGCCGCTCGTTTCTATCGTTCTCCGAAAGCACATGAAAATTTCCATTCATCAACATGTCTTTCCACAACTGTGGTATTTTCGCAATTAGTGCTTGGTAACTAAGAAAATCACACCTCGCTCTTGGATACCTGTTTTTTACTTCATTTAACGTCATTACACTCCCCTCGTCTCTTAACAAATCATCCACTATTTTGATTCCCGCTTGGTATAAACCGCTAATGAATACAGTTTTCCTGTCTTGACGAATGCTTCTGTTAAACCATAGTGCTTCTTTTTGAATGTTTTTCGAGCAATTCAGTGGTTGATTCGAGTATTCTTGGAAATCTAATATCAACTCTTTGTAAAATGATGGAATTTTTAAGCGCTGGATGTCATCTTTCCCCAAACAAGACCGCATTAAGTCGGTCAAGTCGTACTTACCAATACGCGCTTGTAGTAATTTACGCCATGGTGAGTCTACACAAATGAACAATCGTTTAATCCATGCTAATTTCAACGACTTACATAGAAGTTCTGTATTTGGCGCTTTTAAACCACCGTCCTCTATATTTTGACACAGGATGCGTTGTGCTACTTTGGGGGTCGGCCTCTCCATAGAAACCTCATTATTTTGCTCTGTATAGCTGCAATGTTCTTTCTCGGTATCTTAACACAGGAACATAAATACACCAGTTGGGATGATAAAAGTGACCTGGCGACGGTTATCCGTCCCTTTAAAGTAAGTGTTCGTTGGCTCCAAATGTTAATAATGTTCCCAATTTTCTTGCATACTGAGTCTATATTGTCAGCAATGCAAGGTTTCGTGGCACTAAAAATTATGCCTAATGATTTAATACTATTTACCGCCTTGATTCCACAAACGGGTGCATTACTGCCCTTTTTTGGTCCAAGCCACATGACGTTACTCTTTTCCGCATTTAACGACAGCCCGGAAGCTTCGCTAAAATCATGCATCACCTGAATCAGTGCTTCGGCAGATTGTTGGTCCTGCAGGAAGGCAGTGACGTCATCAGCATACAGACTTAGCTTGGTCTCAACACCACTAATTTTAATTCCCCGTATATTTGCATTTTCCCTGATATTTATTGCTAGAATTTCTAATGCCATCGCAAACAGGGAGCCGCTCAATGCTGATCCTTGGAAAGTGCCGCGGTTACACCTGAACCACGGCAATGTAAAGCCGTTATTTGCTACTGTTAATTGCGCCTCATGATACAGCAGTCTGATCCACTGTAAAAGACCTTCCCCAAAATTGTACGATTTAAGAGCCGCCAATATAAAATCATGCTCCAAGGAATCGAACGCTGCGCGATAATCGCAGGCAATCATTACTCCTTCGATCTGATCAGCTTCACAGTAGGTTATCACATCGCTAGTGAGCCTGGTATTTTCCCCGATGAACCTACCTTTAATAAACCCTGTTTGCTCCGGGGATACCAGCTTATGAATAACATTCCCTATCTTGATAGTAACAACTTTTGCGACAATTTTATAGATCACGTCTAACAAGCATATAGGCCTTTTGTTCTGTAAAAGAGTTTGATCCTGTTTCTTCGGAATTAAAGTAATTATTCCACGCATTTGCGTGACAAAAAAAACGTTATCGTATGCATCATTAACGTATCCCACTATGATATCACCGATTTCGTTCCAGAAGAACAAGAAAAATTCAGACGTAAAGCCCGTCACGCCCGGTGCCTTATTTTTGTTCATTTGGCTCAACGCGTACTTACATTCTTGATTCGACATGAGACCTTCACATTTTGCTTTTTCGGCATCGGAAAGCTTAGGTACATTTTCACTGGTTAAAAATGCATTCATTTTTGGCGAATTGACACCTTTTGCCAAATATACTTTCCCAAAGTGGTCTGCACAGTGCTGTAAAATATTGCGATCACCGGTAATCATTTGCCCGCCAACGTTAATCTCGGTTATAGTTTTTTTGTGCCGAAAGCTGCTTTCCCCTAGCCAGGAAAAAATGGCTCGCTTTTTCTCCAAATTCCGTCCATCTGGCACCGGAGGCAATGATTGCCTGTAATCCTCGCATGGACATTATTTCATCAAGTCTTTGCTTTGATTCTGCATAAATGTCTTTTTGCTGAGCATTCAGTGTGTTTATGTCTTTTTCCATGTCACCAACAATTTTCAATAAGTATTTTTCTTCTTTCCTCAGTTCGTATGCGATTGCCTTGCCTCGCACAGTGCTGATAACCCGGATATTGCTTAATAACATTTCAACTTTTAGACCGATGCTAACATCCTCGCTATACGGAGTTACAATGTTTTTGGCCTTCGTAATTTCAGTTCTAACTAGTTCGACGAACAGCGTATCAGATACGTGAAGCTGATTGTTATATCGCCACAGCCCTGGCCCTCTTTCGCGCCCGCTATGCGTGGCGCTTATCTCAATCACGCTGTGGTCACTTTTAATTCCAGCCGATATTTTCGCTCGTACCTCGTAATTAAAATTTATCGCTTCAGAGATAAAAATGAAATCGATTCTGGATTGTTGGTTTGGGTTCGTGCGTCTCCATGTAAACTCACGAGCAGATGGATTTGTTTGCCTCCATATATCTATTAGGTAGAATTCTCCAAGTATCTCTCGCAGCGTCGAACTAGCGCTTGTGTTGGTGAATTTTCCTATCTCGGCATCGAGAGGCCCTAGCTGGACGTTTAAATCCCCTGCCACCACCGTATTTGCTTCGGAAAACTCTATCATTACCTCCCGTAACTTATTAAAGAAGGTAATTTTGTCTCGCTGGATATCTACGGCTGGGCCATAAACACTAAGAACCGCAAATGGGTCACCATTGAGCGAAAACCGCAACCCGACTATTCTGCCCACGTCATCACTATGTTTCCCAAGAATTACTCCGCCAAAATTGTGAGGCAATAAAATGGCCACTCCAGCTTGGTGAACTGAGCCGTGACTGAATATTACAGATGATCCCCACTCGTTTTCCCAAATAAGTTCTATATCAGTAGACGAGTGAGTCTCCTGCAAAGTGATCACGTACTTTGGATATGTTGTGTGCAGGAACCTGAAGATTGATCGCCTTTTTTTCCTATCACGCAGCCCGCGGACGTTAAAGCTAAGAACGGAAACTATTCCCATAATGATACTTTTGGTTTTGAGCCAACTGACTGATTAATGCCTACTAGCCAATCAAGGTGAAATAACCCACAGAGAGCCCGACCGCCGCGCCGCCCAGCCAGATCGACATCCGTATCACACACCGCCACGTCTCTGTCTCGCCAGGTCAGCACCGCGCACGTCACCAGCGCCATCTGGTCACTGGGGTCACCGACATGTACTGCAATCTGTCGGAGACCAAACACTGCCATACCTACTCCCGTAACGGGATCCCTAGCCCGACTCCTACTCCCTACCCCTCCCCTAATGACACCGGAGCTGACGACTGGCATATAAACCTGAAGCCAGCAGCGGCCGGCGCCCGGGCGGCCAGTCACGCGAAAACCAACTAAACTGGATAACACGACAACACAAGCAGTAGGTGCTTGTCGCTTAGTTCTTCGGATCTCTAGAGATACCTTCGGATTTCTAGAGATTCTAAAGATACCACACAGCTCAAAGCAACCAATCCAGTCCCATCACCAAACACGTCAGTAACCCATTTCAACCCATACGGAACGGAATTCATGGAGCTTCATGTCGAGTCTAGTCGAATTCACCCCCATTCAAATTCATATGCACAGGTGCAGCGGTCAATACATTCACAATGTGTTGCGACGCGACTAAATTAAGTACCCTAAAAGCTCTAGATGCAATTAATTGCGTTTGTCTTGCACGACTCGCCTCGCTGGGAAGCAACCTCAGAGCAACCTCAACAACAGCGCAACATTAATATCAAGCCATAAGGGACCCGCTACTCACTGCGCAGATACTGAGCTCACCCGTCGCCGGCTCGGACAACGCCGCCCGCCGCAGTACAGCCCCGCCGACGGACAGCAGCGGCCGGACCGCGACGACCAGCAGAAATGAAGCGTTGACGACGACGATGACGCCACACGGCCGCGCCGCGGCCCGACCGCCGAAGCCCGCCGCGTGACGACCGCGACAGGAGCCGCCGCCGCACCGCCGCAGGGTGCGCCCGCCTCCCAAACGTCTGGAAAAATGATGGACACGCCAGCTCACAATAAACGCCCGGACAAGTGCCTCGTGCAATTCACAATGCTATTGTCAGACTATTTGCAAATCCCTGTTTGCCAACCCCGAGCGAGGCGAGGCGAGGCGACTGACGCAGCACATGGTACCTGTACAGTGTGCATCTACGGCAAGACAGCTGGGGCTGTTAACCTACAAATATTGGGCTTTAGGGCTTTACAACTCCAACGTGTGAGCCGGATGTAGCCAAGCAAAACAGGAGGCGGCCATAAATAACCCTTGCAATTTACACAATTAACCTATAGAATCCGTTTGGCAGGCCTAATTATCTATACACATACAATTATTAGGACATACGGCTCAGTACGTATACAGTTCAAGCTGTCGATAACCGGTCTACTACTCTCACCCTCTCTGTCAAGAAAGATGACGACTCAGCTTAACTTTTCCTTTGGCGAGCCAGCGATTCCGTCTCGCGGGCAGTTCTGGATGTCAGGCAGCACCACCCCCGACTCTGGAACCCGCTCAACGGGAGCGGCAGAGGCAGCACCAGACCGGGTCGAAGGTGTCGCCGCCGCCAGCTCCATTCCGACCTCGCCGGCCGGCGCGACACCCCGGTCCGCCGGCAGGCTCGCGTCGCCGCCGGCAGCCGCCGACGCCGCTCCTCCGACAGCCCCGCTGACAAGGGCTGCGACCTCCTCGATGCCCGAAAACGGCACCATGCTCCGCTCGCGAATGGCGGAGACTCCGCCGCGGTCCCCCTGACCCGCGCGGTGCCCGCCCCGGCGTCCGCCCGGTCCGCCCCCGCGGCCGCCTGGGCCGCCCCCGCGACCGCGGCCCCGGTCCGCCCGGCCATCCCTGGCAGACCCCGACCCGGGCCGAGCGGGGGCCTCAGCCAGAACCTGTTGAAGTCGCTGCTGGTCTGTCACCTTGATGTTGCGGCCACCCTTCTCGGTCCTGCAGAAGACTGTGCCACGTCGGGTAAATACAGAGGCGATTTTGCCTCCGTTCTCAGGCCTTCTGCAGGCTAGAAGAGAAGCGTACAGGTGACGTTTGCCCGCAGTCAAGCTCTCTGTCAGATATAGAGGTGCCAAACCTTGCGCTCTCAGGCAGGCCTGTGTGTTGAACAGCTGGAAGCGACTGTCGAAGACGTCATCTCGTAGGCGCTGTTTCACAAACCGCAGGATGACCTTGTTGCTGGTCTCCAGCCGGTGCGCCACCTGCACGTCCGCCACCGTCATCCGGAAACCGGGTAGCCGTCTGCACAATGTCCGCACCACCATCTCCTCGGCGTCAACGTCCGGAGGCTGGGCCGCGAAATCGTCGCATGTCAGGATTAAGCTGGATGATCTGCGGTTCATATCCATGCCTTCAACACGCTCCTGCAGTTCCTCCATTGCTTGGTGTTGCTTTCCCATCTGTACCTTGAGCTGTTGAATTTCGTCCTCTCTGTCCAACACTTGGGCTTCCAGCGTAGAGAGCCTACCGTCCAGTCTCTCCAGCTTGGCGTCGAAGGCGGCGATCACCCTTGCTTCGCTTGCGTCGATGAGACGCTTGATCGCAGTCAGAGCGGCTGGGCTAAGCTCCATCGCTGCAGCCGATCGCTTTGCTGCCGGAGCGTCGCTGTCTTTGGGCGATTTCGAGCCGCGACTAGGTGCTGAGCGCTTCTTCCTGGAGCCGGTAATTGCAGCGCGATGAAATATCTCCGGAATTCGACCACGGCCAGCACCCCTTCCAAATACCCCCGGAGACAGGCACTCGTCAAACTGAGCTGCGTCACCGCCCTCAGAATCAGAGGACATGACACCGTCCGACGACCGATTATGTCACTCTACAGTGTTGTCTGGGCCACTGCAACACACTTAAATGTCACTGTTCACTGTCCACAGCGCATTCTCGCGGCTCTCGCTCCGTCTGGTTACTGCACTGCTCGGTTGACGCACACCGTTTACCGCCCGGGCGCCCGCTCGCTCCGCCTCACTCGGCCAGAGGCACGCCGACCTTGACCGCAGGTCACGCCCCGCCGCCCAACCGGCCGGCTCGGCGTCCGCAGCCCGACTGAAAATGCAGTACTTACTCTACCCTACTGAATAAAATTGGAAGTTCTTAGTTAACGGAAAACTGTAAAGCTCTGCCTGGCCCCAGACTTTATCTGAGATCAGATATCTCACTCTGAAAAGACCATGACCATGTGATTTTCTAGCGTTGAAATGCTTTCACAGATGGGCTGCGCCTTTACGTCCCAGATCATCATTACAAATAATTCCACAAATTACTATATTTATTCAGGTTGAATGTAAACTCCTTCAAAAAACATCTCTAAATTCCAGGAGCAGTTTTCTGCAAATAATAATTTTTGAACTGCCTTTGTTACATATCTCCAATTCAACCATATTGTATGTGTACACACTACAGTTCCATACAGTCAAGAATATAAAACAGGTAATAATAATACTTTTCCAACTCATCTTCATCCTGTAATGCACTGACAAATATATAAATTATCTTTCTATTTATATTGAAAAACATTGCCCTCTCGGATTAACAGTACCTAGGTATCCAGTGATTCAACCTGATATGCAAACCAAATTCATTTTGCAATTTGAAAGTAGGTATTCCTTTCTGTTGGAAGGGTGAACAAATGTTTTGCTTTAACTTGTGGGGACTTTATTATGCTCATGAAGCATTTATTTGTATACCATAGTATAAAATATACTTTCGGCTTTGAGTATTTAGGGTTACTTGGGCCCAAACTCTGGTCAGGTCCAAATACCAGAGTTGTCATGCTATTAGCCAGGGGCGTAGCCACTGGGAGAAGGGCTGGGGGCAGGCTTGCTTTGCCCTTCAGATTAGAACGATTTTAATGTTAGCCCAATCAGAGTGGAGGGGAGGGGCAAACACCTGGCCGGGCCCTCAAACACCTGGCTGCCCTTCCCTGCTCAAAATGTTGTGGCGACGTTCCCCTGCCAGGGTCAAATGCCGTAACCTCAGGTGCTAACAGGTGCTGATATGGACACATCCTATCCTCAGACTTTTCATGATATTATAATGTAAACAATGTGTCAGTAGTGTCTGCAGTCTGATAGCATGAAAATTCTGAGGTTAGGATGTGTCCGAAAATTTAACTTCTACCCTATTAACGGTGCATTGGTGCTTCAGTCTGTTAACCCGCACCGTACCGGGGGGGGGCGTTTAGACGCCCCCCCCCCCTACGGTTTTTCGAGGATGGCGAGAAAAAAAGCGGCGGCGCGCAGCTCCGCCGTTTTTGGCACAGCTGTTGAGGCATCAATTGCCCACATATTGTTAAAAAAAAAATGAACACGGGTCATCTCAGGTCAGGTCACCAGACCAGGTCACGTGACCCCACCTCCAAAAAAGTGTGCGGTTGTACCACAGCCACAGTTTCTGGCCGATCGGTTTCGTACTTACAGGATTTCATAAGGGCAATGGTACCTACAATTTGTTTATCTCGGATTCTCGATATCGGTGACCTAAGGCCTGGTCAATTTCGTGATCTCCCCCATTATAAGTCAATGGGGAAATATTCAAATGCTTCCTATTCTGAGGATACGCATGATATCATCCCAATTACTTCTGGATCATGTTACCATAGACCATTATTGAAGACCCAGGTGCAATTTTGGTTCAGTGACCCCTACAGAGTTGCTGAGGTCATCCGAGGTCACCAACACTTTTTTTGTCAATACCCCTCGACAAAATCAAGATAGAGACGTGAAACTGGCACCAATGTGTTTTTCTCGTCGAGGCACGTCTCCCAATGTGCAACATGTCTTAATTGGGTCACCACTTGGCAATACAAGCACGATGGCATCACCATTATTGCCATATCTTTATTGGGTAAAAAGATATTTGTGAAAACTGTTCTGCTAAAAAAAATAGGCTTTTTGACATTTGATGAACTCTGGAGCCTCAATTATTGAATGTAGCTCAAATCTGATGGCACCTTGCCGATTGCATTTTGCAATAGCTGTCCATTGCTATTTTCCGTGTGTTCCTATCTATTATAGTTCCTGTGATATCTGGGATTTTCTGGAGCGAAGTCCTAAAACTGGCAAAATTTGACCCTTGATGACCTCTGGTGACCTCAATATTGACTTGAGAAGAAAACAATGCCTGAAATAGTTTAAAAATGCATTTTGACGAGCTTTCGAACGGTGTTTTGGGTTTTCGGCTACGTTGTATAGGAGCCGATTTAGAGGGGGAGGGCGGCGAAACGCCCCTCCCCCGGCACGGCGAAGTTGGCGTCGAGCACCGGCACGGCGCGGGTTAACATTGTCTACACCAATCAGGGGCGTCGCCACGGATTTTTGAGTGGGGGGGACGAAGTGCCGAATGAACCATCGGTACGGTTCGCGACAATGTGAAGGAAAATAAGTTTTTACCTTATAATTTTTACTTTGGAACGCATTTTTTAGTTCTACCAGCGTTAAAAAAAAATATAACAGGTGATACTTATAGAGGTTAGCACTTGTGCGAGGAACATACTTGTGATAATGTAACTGTTTTTACTGTTTTACTTTTTGATAAAGACCTGTGGCCAAAATATTACTACATGATCATAACGTTTTGATAACATTGGATTTTCATATTTTCGAGGAAGAGGTCATGATATTTCGTTTTTTAACTATTATAACAGGTGATAGATGAAAAACAACAACTTCTTCGGACATCTTCATGGTATATTGTTCAAACGACTCTATATTCAATAGGACCTGCCAGGCGATTCGCTCATCGCTGTTTGGGATACCTATTCGAGTTATTCGTGTTACATAGAAAGCTATTTCATACTAATTATAAGAAGTGGCAACCACCTGTCCGTCTGTCCGTTCGAATGTCATCCGATTGCGTAATAAGTATGCGCACCTTGCAGTAAAAACCGCGAAATTTGGCATGTTAATGGGGATGTATAGGGTCGCACTATCGTAGGCAAATTTTACGTCGATCCATGATCTCAATAGACGTAATTCTAAATATTCTTAATATGCCGTGAATATCAGACCTTATATGCTCCTTCCGGCTGCCACTGGACTGGCTTTTTGCTTTCGGGAGATACTGGCTCGGTGGTCATGGGGGGTCAGGGTCAGGGGTTTGATAGATATTTAGGAGGTCGGTGGTGCGATACAAAGTCACTGGCGTCTTTTTTCTATCTTCTTCATAAGCTCAGCGCATCTCACAGTTCTGCATGCTGGCCGACCGGGGGTGCCCGTAACCAGTGATGGCCTACGTTACGCTACGGTATGGCTTTTTGGTAACACGTAGTTCAAGAAATCGTTCCGTAGCGTAATTGAAGTATTTCGTAGCGTACTACCGACAAATATTACAATAACGTAGCTGCTACGCAAGGTATTTCGTAACATAATATTAGGGGGCGGCGCCACAGCGGAGAGGGGCAGGGGGTGGGCAAATATTGCGCCCCGGACTTGAAGGGAATGTTTCATCTTTCTGAAAGTTGTCAAATATACGCTGGTTGTAGTCGAAAATATGAAGCAAGTGCTGCTGAAAACGATGGTGATATTTTTCCTCTCGAAAAATCACTTAACTTTGTACAAATTAAGTATTTAAATTTAGGATGATGACGTCATGATTGAGCTGCAGACCCCCGCTGATTGGCTGAGAAAGTGGAATTGGCTGAAAAAGTCGCTGTCAGCCAATCAGCGGCGGCACTAGCCCAGACCCCATTTTGCAAACTATAAATTGAATTGCCAAAAAACGGCTAAGTTTTTGGGAAAATGACCTTAGTATTTTCAACATTTCAATAACAGCCAAAGATAATGGCTATCTCAGTTCAAACCCAATACAAAGGCGAAACATTCCCTTTAAGGAGGGCCCATAAAAACAAAGGAGGGCCCATCAAAAAAAAACTCTCAAATATACATAAATACTGAGCAGTTCCCAGATAAATAGACAATTGGAATGAGCTAGTCGCTCCTTGAAATAACAACTAGTAGATGTTCGAGGAGGCACCTACAAAGATAAGCGTGACAAGTTCCAAGGAAGCCCTTAAAAAGACAATTGAGGCAAACTCCAAGAAGACCCTAAAAACAACCCACACAAGCTCCAAATATCTCCTAAAGAAATGACCGACACAAGCACCAAGAAGGCCGCGGAAAGACAGCCGAGACAAGCTCCTAAGATTCCCCTAAGAAGACAACCGATATAGACTCCACATAGTCCCCTACGACAATAACCGGGAAAGCTGTTCATAGGATACTTCGGATAAAACTGCGAAAACCACAACTTATTCCTAGAAAGCCTCTAGAAAGGCATTCGGGAAAATTTATGACTAGGGACCCACGAAAATAGCAGGGAAATCTTGTTTTCTCAAATGTGGGGACCTTGCCTTTAGTTTGTCCCCTCCCCCCCCCCCCCCCCTCCGACACATCCATGGCGCTGCCCTGCAGACCATATGTTGCTGATGGTAATGAGTATCTTATTGGTATCCTATATAGCCGAGGGTAACCTTATTGTTAAATTCTAACGTCTTATGGATCGGTGGTTAGCTCACCGTTTCCCTGTTTCCCTGCAATTAACGCCCCATATGTTATTGATTCAACTTGCCGTTGACTGGCGTCTCAGCCGAAGGTGGGCAAATCCACGCCCTCAGTTGAGACGTGGATACTGTTTATAAACTTGGGAGCCTGATAGCTTTATTGGTTTCTAATCTACTGCTATTGCGAAAGGTCCTCAGGAGAAGGACAATATTGACCGCCAGTCAATGTCGTGTTAAGATTCATGCACCAGTAACAATCAGTAAGATTGCTGGTGCTAACAATCCGTGTTAGCTATTGGCCGTATATATGGCCGTTGCATCAATTATTTTCAATAATTATTGCTTTGTGCTACGGATATATTCGCAACTGTCTGTCACGAAATAAATGCATGACGGCTGGTTGATAGGAAAGTTAGACATGAGGATGAACGAGAGAAAAAAAATCGTCGTTACATACTGTTTATTTTCCGGGTATCTTTTGTATCGTAGTACGATATATTCTAAGCTACGTTTAACGAAAAATAACGTAATCGGTAACGTGGCAAAATATAACGTAACGTAATTCGGTAGCGTAGTTTTGGCCTAAAAACCATACGTAGCGTAGCGTAGCGTAGCGTAGCGTAGCGTAGCGTAGCGTAGCGTAGCGTAGCGTAGCGTAGCGTAGCGTAGCGTAGCGTAGCGTAGCGTAGCGTAGGCCATCACTGCGGCCGTAACTGTACAGGAGGACGGATCGTCCCGGAACCGGTGACTGCCGCTGGCTCGTTGTGCGGGGTAGTCGTGTGTGGACGGCTGGCCGAAACGGATGGAGTAATGGATGAAGTAGTTATCCGAAAACTACCTCGGTTTGTAAACTTTGAACGCATTTTGGCAGAACTTGAACGAAATGGCTTGCATATTTAATTTGATAAATTAAGTCCGAAGCTTTTGAATGAATACATTTCCTAGGTCAGGACCCAGCCAGTTTGAGAAGTGAGGACCAGTTTGAATCTTTGATTACCGAGCGGAGCGAGGTCTTCCGTCAACTAGGGGGAAAATCTACGTATGAGCGACTCGACCGTAGCCATGGTTTTCAGAAGCATATTTCTTTGCAAAACTTTCACTCACAAAAACGTTCATGTCGTAAAACTATCCACCGGTGTTTCCTTTCAGCAAGCACAAGGTGTGCCTCAACAACAAATAGGGCACATTAACGCCATAATATGCCCATTTTTCTGCTACTGAAATTCCATTTAAATTCCTGTCAACTTCCTTCAAGAAAGGTACAAATATCATCCTGTCCTGATCTCTTCCATTCCATTCCATTGCACTGATACTTTTTCCAAATGCTTGTATGATATTGAAACCTTCAATATTTCCGAACAAAGTATGGATTTATGTCTCCAAAACTGGGGGGATAATCCCCCAGCCTAAAGACAGGCGGGGGACGGTGTCCCCCCCCCCCCCTCTACGGCAACGCCCTTGGATGTACCATGACGTCACACTATTCGCTGCCTTGGCTGAATTGCATCTAAGGCCTTGGGATAAATGGTGAATGAATGGATGAACTTGACATTCAATCAGCCTTGGAATTTTTCCGTTTTCTGGACTTTTTGGGTCCAAAGAATTTTGCTCTCTTCATATTTGTTCCGGAAATTTTCTCTCTTTTCGCCTGATCTTACCGACATTGTAGATAAAATAGAATTCAATTTTCCTCACAAGGATTTAATATCTATTACAAATCAGGATTTTGTACTTTCCAAGTAAAATAATAAAAACAAAAATGAAAATATTAACTTGCCTGACAATACAATTTTACTCTCCACCTATGGATTTTTACTCTCCGGGACCAGGTCATGAAATGAAAAATCCAACACGCCAACATCCATAGCAGAAGCCAATCTTGCGTACCAACTTTTAGCTTCCATATCATAATTGTATTTTCTACAAAGTAATTAAGTACCTACATCTTTAAGTACAAAGACAGGACTCAACGATATATGGTTAACAATTACATGTAATTTGAGCTAAGAATAAATTAAGTTTCATGTCCTCCCTGATTTTTTAACTGGGGGGACGCCCCTCCCCGCCGCCGACGCCCATGCCACCAATAACATGAAAAGTCTGGTGGAACAGGTGCATTGGTGTTTTTGTTATTGTGCGTCAGCCTCATTGACGCCACCAATAGCATGAAGTCTGGTATTTTGATGCGCCCAAAGATTGAACCTTTACCCTCAACATGAAACACCTTGACCTGTTAATTCAAAAGGGATCACAATTCACAACCATTAAACAAAAATGACTAACAATGTTAAGTGTATTCAAAGCATACCTACTGAGACTGAGATATGTAAGATATTAGTGGTGCCCTGGCCTTGTTTACCTCAGTGGTATTGTCAAAATAAGAAGGTATTGCAAATAAGTAGGTGGATTTATATTGATTTAAATAGCCTGACTGCGCCGAAAGGTGATAAAAAACAATGGACAATCATAGAACAAATATTCATTCACTCAGCATGCTTACCTTATTTTTTCCTGCGTGAGATCTGGCTCATTGCTGATATTCGCTCGAAATATGCTAAAGACAAAGGAAATGTTAATTTGTGTCACTTAACTATGACAGCCAAAACCGTTTAGAAGCCGTAGATTAACAACCACGGCAAAAATTGTGGCGTGCTTTCGGCGGCGGCGAGGCCGGCAAACAGCTGATTATTTGCGTCTGTTTTGTTGATTCACGGCATTTGGGCGTCAAGGTCATAGCAAACTAACGTCGAAAATGCCGAGGATGAGCAGCCGCTGTATGCCGTACTTGTAATGACGTACATGCGAAACCACGGCATTTGGCAGCATTTGGTAAGATTGCGTGGATAAAACCGGGCTGTATCCACTGGCGGATCCAGGGGGGCCAATCCGGCCATGCCCCCCCCCCCCAAGCCTGGAAGGGGGGGGGGCCAACATGTCTTTTGCCCCCCCCCCCCCAAACAAAATAAAAAATATATATAAATAACTGTAATATGAGCCTCAACGCATATTTTATAAAAAAAACAATAAAATTCCGTGTTCTGTGAAATTTTAAGAAAAAAAATGAACACGTTCATAAACAATGATTTCGTCGTCGACGAAGGAATAACGACCCACGACCAAGGGCGGATCCAGGGGGGGGCGAACGGTGCCATGGCCCCCCAAGCCTGTTTAAGGGGGGCCAAACTATGTTTTGCCCCCCCCCCCCCAAGACGTGAAATTTAATGCATGCTATATTTGCGTTTTTAGAACGGTACTGGGCATCCCAAAATTGCAGCAGTCAAAATCAATCTAGCTTCAGTCAAAAACTGAAAAATGTCGCGCCGCTTCGCGGCATGACACAAGTTTCGCAATTGCATATACAAATTTGGAAAATTAATTCCATTAAGTGTCTTGCAGAGGCTCTCCTTGGCGGTAATTGCTGGCCCCAGGGCCAACTCTCTTCATAAAATATGATCTTTAAAGCGGGCTACATGTTTAGCTTGTCTGCCGAGTTCCGAAAAAGGCGACGCGAACGCAAAGACGCGGACTTCGGCAACCGGAAGCTGTTCCAGCGGTGCCCAACTTGTTAGCCCGAAGAGCTAATAGTGGGGACCAGGCCAGGACTATCTCCCCAAGCCATCTCCCCCAGGCTCCTCCAGATCCACAGGGACCATTTATGCGCGGAAATGTCGGTCTGCCTCTTGCTACTTTGAAACCATTTGCACCGTTACCAGTTGTTTGTTATAGTTCGGTACATAGGTATGTATACAGACTACAGTTATTATTATCATATGTACTATTGAGCGCAGACTGCCACCGGCCATCGTGATTTACTATCCGAGGCTAATGTATATGAAAAACTACCTTCATTTCAACATTTTGCATCATACCGAGATGTGCAACCAGGAAAGGGGGTTACCTGAGGCTTGGCTCCACTCACGGTCTGGTTCCAATATTAAAAATGCGTTTTCCACGACCTAAAATTAAAATGTTCACGCCGCTTCGCGGCGTCACATCAGTGGCCATCGTCATAACGAAGCCATCGTCATCGTCTTCGTTTCGTCGTAACGCTGAATTGAATGAATAACATTTTTAGCTTATTATCCTCTACAAGGCTAAGAAGCTAAAAATGCCTATGTTTCTGGGTTTTATCAGGCAAACCCGAGAAGAAGAAAAAAATCGCGCCGTTTCGCGGCGCTAAATAACAAGTACCTACTATAACATGCAAATCCACATTAGAGATGTTGCAAAGGTTTAAATACACTCATAACAAATTGGGGTAATTTTTTTTTCTCGTCATTTCAGCCGACCCCCCCCCCCCCCCCCCCCCACTCAAAAATTATCGGCGACGCCCCTGGGTACAGCTGACAATTGACATAGTTTTTATCAGTGTAAGGCAATGTCGGAACAATACAAACTGCAAGCTGACATCTTTCCTTTTTCGATATCCCAAAAGGTCGAAAACCTAAAAAAAAATGGGGAAAAAAATCGAAATCGTGTGGTTGCAAAATAAAGTGGCCCAAATCCGGGAAGAAATTCGAAATTGGGGGTAGGTAAGGTCCGCTAAAAAACGGTTTGTGCCCCCCCCCCCCCCCCCAAAAAAAACGGCCGGCTGGATCCGCCCTTGGCTGTATCCACGGCGAAACTGAAAGTACAGCACTTGGTAAGATTGGGCTCAGTGGCGGATACAGGGGGCGGCCGCTCCCTGCGCCGAAGGCGCGGAAGGACCTTGTAAGCAGACCAATTTCCGCGCCTTCGGCGCGGAAATATGCCTGATTGCTAGGGTGGGTCGTGATTACATTTTTTGTCATGGTAATCGCTACCGGGGGTTTCTGATGTTTGTCTATGCTCTGATCACGAATCTGACCTCAAAACACCAATTTTCGACATTCGAGGGCGCACCGTCCATTTAAACATTTCCATTTTCTATGGAAAACTGACATTTCCTCCTCTGTCACCAAAATGGCTGTAGGTTTCGGTAAAAATTGCTTAAATATTGATGGAATAGTGAAAAGTTTAGTGAAGTGAAATATTGTATATATTTAGTGAAATATATAAAATATTTCACTAATTAGTGAAAAAAAAATTCTTCAATATTTCAATATTTCAAATTCAAATTCAAATTCAATATTCAGTGAAAAGTTTAGCACCCTTTGAGTCCGTAAATCTTCAATTCTGAGTTTACAATCAATCACTTTTGAAAGCGAGCCATGTTTAAGCTTCCAAATCGATTGGTAGGTGGCGCTTGTGGTGCGCCAGCGGGCTGCATGCAGTATAATATCTCTAAAACTAAAGTGGGTAGAACCGTTCGTTTTTTTTCATGTAATAGACGGATTCGAGCTGCATCTCTGCCGGGTATTTGTATTTCTATCATGTAGCCCCAAAGCTAAAAATTACAAACGAACTGGATAACGACTATTTTAACATACATTCATTTGTACGTGATATCCTGCAGGAGAAGCGAGGTAGTATGTGGTAAATACACACAATTAAATAGGCTGTCAGCGAACTCGAAAAATGAGATATGGAAAAGGAATAGAGAATGTCATTAGACGTTTAACGTGCTTAACGAGCTCACAGACATATGCGGTTTTCGTGTAATTGGTGTTTTCAAATTGCAACGAGTGTTCGCGTTGCTTGCCGTTGCTCCCAAGCTGCATTATTGCACCTTTAACAACAGCTGTTATGGAACGTTTGTTTATTGACAGTCTAAACGCTGCTAAAGATAACTACGCATCCCAAACAAAAGATATGAAGGGCGCAAAAACATGAGAGAATCTCAGTCATCTTCAATTTGGCTCTGCATTAGAATATCTGCGTAAAACATCATGCATACACTGTCTAAAATAGTGTGTGTTTGAATTAGTAGCAGCGTTCCTCAAGCCAAGACTTTCAGGTGAAATAACACGGCGACTTGGCCGTTGCGCCATGACTAGCGTAATCCGCGTCGCTGTCAGGTCGGTGAGACAGGTGAGACAGCGACAATAGGGAAGGAACCATTTTCGTAAGGTGGGGTTAAAGTATATTCGTTGGAAGCGCATTTGTTACACATTACACTGTTCCATTTTCTTCATTCAAAACAATTTACAAAACAATTTACAAGGGTACTCGTTTTTATCGTATTTTGTATATTATTTGTAACACTGACATGAAACCAGAATAGCCACCTCGTGGATGGTTTTTAATACACTGATTGATTGATTGATTGAATTAATCCATTTAAAAATCGTAAAAAAGCGAAAAGAAATACTGGATGGTGATTGGCCGAATTAGTCGTGACGTCACTATATAGCTGTCCGGTTGGAGGCGAATACAGCGGAACATGTTTTTCGTAAATTACTCGTAAACGAAGAGAGGCAGACCATTGCTACTTCGTGACATTTAAGCCAACACAATAGCGGATCGTTTGACACCACAAAATCGAAAATATGTCGGTAAATTTTTGAGATATGAATTTCAAATTGAAGATGGCGGCGAGAATCGCGGTCGGCGAAGCGATATCTCAGGCACCAGCAATCGGACCTGGATGATTGAAACACCATTCGGCATCTCTGGGTAACCTGATGTCAGAAACATCTCATTGACCCCATTATGGTGACCTATGACGTCACAGAGAGGTCAGGTTAGGTCACATTGTAACTTGACCTCTCCGTAACGTCATAGGTCACCATAATGGGGTCAATGAGATGTTTCTGACATCAGGTTACCCATAGATGGCGAATGGCGTTTCAATCATCTCGATCCGATTGCTGGTGCCTGAGATATCGCTTCGCCGACCGCGATTCTCGCCACCATCTTCAATTTCAAATTCATATAACACAAAAATTGACCGACCTATGTCCGATTGTTTTGTGTCAAACGATCCGCTATTCTGCTGGCTTAAATGTCAAGAAGTAGCAATGACCTGCTTTTCTTCGTTTACAAGTTATTTACGAAAAACTTGTGCCGCTGTATTCGCCTCCAACCGGACAGCTATATAGTGACGTCATCACGGGCACATGCCCTCGGGGCAAACAAAGAAAGGCTTCGTTTCGAAAAACTAGAGCGAAGTAAGAAATTTGGACTTCGATTTGTGAATGACAAAAGTCCATTATTTATTCATTTCATCTGACTCCAGCAGGTGTTCCCTACCCTATTGTGGCGCTGTTTGTGCCAGTAGCGACGCGATTCAAGTGCTGGTCGTCGGATGTTTACATGTGTTAACTGTTCTAGGCAAGGCCCTATAAGTTATAGGTGACATGCGGTATCGTATTAAGCCAATTCAGTGGAGAATCCCGTTAGGTCAAAAAACCTTGACATGGGGAAAACTGTCAGGGAGAAGAAACTGACTCCGTCTAGGAAGCATGGCATTTGTGGCCACTGCCCGTATGAGGGGAGATGAAAAGTCAAACGACACAGCAAGTTAGTGCACTGCGGGATGGTTTTTAGAGTAAAAAATAAGGCATTTGGCGTAGGAGGTGCCATGGAACACTTGATAAAACAGGAGGCAGACAAGACTCAAGCAGGATATTGTGCTTCTGCAGGACTGCTTCCACCACCAGGTAAGGTCAGGCACGTAGACATATTTTGTCTCAGGGGGCGGGCGGCCGTTCGGGAGAGGCCGCCTGGGGCGGAATTGGCCTCCATCTTGGATTTTTATATTCACGGTTACGTGTCTTTTTTATGGTGAACGTGCGTGTAACCATAAAACGTGTAAACCATAAATTAGCTCGTGGGATCCCCAACCCACTGCTTTACAACGAGAAGAATATGAAGGAAAAGTTAATTTAAAGGGACACTGCCTCTATCGGATGATATCGCAAAAACCGGCTTAACCCGCGCCGTGCCGGTGCTCGACGCCACCTTCGCTGTGCCGTGGGGGGGGGGGGCGGGTGTTTAGACACCCTCCCCCCCCCCTCTAACTCAAAAACTAAAAGGGATAGAAAGACGGAGAAAAAGGCGTTCCAAAGCTCTCGACAAGCACATTCGAAAGTACTCCTCCGGATATTTTTCCTAAAGCCAATATTGAGGTCACCAGAGGTTATCAAAGGTCACATTTTCCAGTTTTAGGACTTCGCTCCAGAAACCCCCAGATATCACAGGAACTATGATAGCTAGGAACAAACGGAACAAAGCAATGGAAAGCTCTTGAAAATTGTAATCGGTAAGGTGTCCTCAGATTCTAGCTCAGGTCAATAGGTCAATTAGGCTCCAGAGTTCATCAAATGTCAAAAAGGCTATTTTTTTAACATAACAGTTTTCACAAATATATTTTTACCTAATAAAGATACGGCAATAATTGTGACGCCATCGTGTTTGTATTGTCAAGGCGCTTCGAATCATATTCATGATGACCAGGTTAGGTGAACTTTGAACTCGGCCTCAGGTCAAGGTCAAGTGGTGACCCAATTAGGTCATGTTGCACATTGGAAGACGTGTCTCGACGAAACAAACACATTGGTGCCAGTGTCACGTCTCTATCTTGCTTTTGTCGAGAGTTATTGACAAAAACGTGTTTGTGACCTCGGTTGACCTGATCTGACCCTGTAGGGGTCAATGAACCAAAATTCCACCTGGGTCTTCAAGAATGGCCTATGATAACATGATCCAGAAGTAATTGGGCTGATATGCGTATCCTCAGAATAGGAAGCATTTGAATATTTCCCCATTGACTTATAATGGGGAGGTCACGAAATTGACCCAACCTTAGGTCACTGATATCTAAAATCCGAGATATACGAATTGTAGGTACCATTGCCCTTATGAAATCCTGTAAGTACGAAATCGATCGGCCAAAAAAAAATGGGGCTGTGAGACGACCGCACACTTTTCTGGAGGGGTGGTCACGTGACCTGAGGCCTCTTCCACCAAATAATCTACCCGGGTAGATTATGTTTTTACCCAGGTTCTCTTTCACCGTCGCGCCACGAAAATAAACTACCCAGAAAGTTTACCCAGGAATTCTACCCAGCGAACCCCGATTCTACCCAGGTAGATTCGTATCCTCTTGCACCAAACGCCGAAAGTAGATCCGGCGGAAGGATTTAAGTGCGCCACAGATGCCGCATCGCGGTAAATTCTAACAAAAATATAACCAACAAATACTTGGGTAAAATATCATCACGCTGAAGGTATAATTTTTTATTGTATGGGTTTAATAGCGCTTTGTCAAATATTTGTTTGAGTATAGTACCAGAAACATTATGTTATACCTTTCAGAGTTATAATAAATTATCGTTTTGCGTCGGACCAGGAGGTGAGGAATGCGTAATAAACATCGCTAGTATAACACTGCAATGCTGTGCAGAATTAACACCGGATACTGGGTGTGTGCGGTGCCCGTCAGTTTTCGGTCCCGCGGTAGTTGTCAGTGCGGTTTAGTGCAGACTACTAAACCGATTATATGTCTGGCTGTATGACACAAGATGGTATTTATGAGCAAAGTGACGACCAGTAATAAAGATGCTTTGTTCTTCATAACAATTATTGATTTATTTGGATACATACCTATTTACTTCAAGGTGCACAACTCCAAGTAATAACTCAAAGGCTAAAAAGCAGCCAGCATCAGTACATGACACTGCCGGATGACAAGTAAATCTATATCTGCCGAAATATAAGTTACGGGTGTGGTTTTCATGACGTTTCGAAGTTGGGACGACAGTGGCACACACTATATACAAGCGACTTTCTGTTGTATACAATTATTGATATCGTTATCGTAAACGCTCAGTATCAGAAAATGTAGCAAATAAGATATTTGAACTCAGGACCGACCGGCTTGCAGCCTGCCTCTACGACAGGCTGCGGTCGGTAAAATATATTTGGCATGACAATACAAACGTGGATGTTTTGGGGAATATTTATTTTCAAGTTACCAAAAAAATAAAATTTCCTGCAAATACGATTATTTGTATCGAACTGGTGTCCTCTGCCAAACAGCTGGCGTTGTCCTCAAGTTAAAACAAATTGAAATGTTCTTTGTGATAATCACGCACAGAGAGCACACGTAGGTGCACGCAGCACGGCACGCATACGCACTGTCCTCTTCACAAATTGACGATTGCTGTCCGCGCCGCCCCGCTGTAGTCAGCAAGTGTTTTCAACTTTTCACAGTTCAGCCTTAGTGCTCAGGTTTAGGATCATTGACGGCAAGTTCAAGTGTGGAACGTTTCCATCCGTGCGATCACCGGCGATTCACTGTAGGTTCATCCATATATCCCCGTTCTGCATACATACTTGCAAAGGTTTAATAACGCGATAGCAGGCTCCATACAGCGGAGGACAAAGGATATGTTTTGGATAGAATCCTCTAGATATAAGAATAACCGCGGAAGAGAATTCGGAATAATTTAATCTCTCCTACGCCGGCACGAACCGCGAACTGGGCCGGTGTCATGAATCCGCGAGGCGGGATGGATTTCGGACGGATCTGACGTACCGGAGGCACCGGAACTGGGCCGGTGTCATGAATACTATCGTTACCCATTTCGTGACATGTGACATAACCACGGGCCTTGCGAAGGGAGTTGCGAATTGGTTCATATGAATTAACTTTTGACAAACTTCCTTACTGTAATCATGCAATTATAATTTTGATCATTATGATCATTAAAGGATAAAGCTCTGCCGCCTGATGTATACAAATGCCCCCGATCTGGGGTATCTTACATATTACTCGTTAAAGCACCGACATTCGCAACCAAGGATTTTTAACGCCGCTCGAGTCACACTGGAGGCGTTATGAACGCCCTCCGATTTCATTTCTCATTCGGGCTCAGGGAAATAAGAATGGATGGGAGCCGAGTCAATCTGTTGCGAAGAACCCTATTCCGGCCAATTTAATAGAATAAATGAATTGCAATGAATCCACCAGCGCTACATAGCTAAGTCGCATGATATCTGTGAGTTGATGAGAAGCACAACTCACACTTAACCTTGTAGCTATAGCTAACTCATGCTCGACTCAATTGTTTCCGTTGCTGAACGCGTCGGGTCCTCTCAACGTGATTTATACTAATCGTCATAGACTTAAATGACTCAAATCGTTGGAGCCGACTCGAGTCCTCCTCAATCGGCCGGATACCGACTCACTCCGTGACTCACGTGTACTCATCGCAGCATACTTATAACGATTCAATTTGTTTGAGTCGACTTGAATCTGGCTCAACGTCGGACAATCGACTCACCCCAAACTCGCGGATTTTTGCAAACACATTGACCCGACGTACTTCATGGCTCATCCCTAAAGGTGTCCAATTCATGAGTCGATTCGTCACTCTCCTAAGAATCGATTATAAATCTGCTCTGCGGGCGCTAGAAACGGCGCTTACCGCACGCGACCCGCCGACACGCCCAGAGCCTATGTCATCGCCCTGTCCCGGGATGGCTCGTGACGTCATCGTGTTCCCGATATCATGACTGCCTTTGTCCCGGACTCGGACCCCGCCTGTGGGCCTGACCCGAGCCATCCACCTGCCCCGACATGCGGGCTCCGGCCAACCTACGTAGCCCACTCCCTTCGTTCGTTCGTTCATTCCCTTCGAAAGGTTCTGTTGTTCACACCCGTATCATGTATTTACAAGTATCGACTGCATGGCGACGGCCTAGTGCCAAGTGCCGCCCCTCCACCAAACACACCCCCCATCCCCATCCCGCTAACGATTACCCCCCGCCCCCCCCCCATCCCGCTAACGATTACCCCCCCCCCATCCCGCTAACGATTACCCCCCGCCCCCCCCCCCCATCCCGCTAACGATTACCCCCCCCCCATCCCGCTAACGATTACCCCCCCCCCCATCCCGCTAACGATTAACCCCCCCCCCCCCATCCCGCTAACGATTACCCCCCCCCCCCATCCCGCTAACGATTACCCCCCCCCCCCCCCATCCCGCTAACGATTACCCCCCCCCCCCCCATCCCGCTAACGATTACCCCCCCCCATCCCGCTAACGATTACCCCCCCCCCCCCCCATCCCGCTAACGATTACCCCCCTCCCCCATCCCGCTAACGATTACCCCCCGCCTTTCATCCCCCGCTTCTCGTCCGCTTCTCGATCCATTAAGTTGAGTCGCCAGCCAGACGCACCTTGCCACCATCCGCCCTCAAAGCCCACACAAACACCTCTACACCGTCTCTAAGCCCCTGCAAACTCCTCCGCTCTGCCTGCTGCCACCCGTACAAACATCCGTCGCCGGATCGACTCATTTTCGCACTCATTCCGAATGACGTTACTCCCTCCCTGCCCGCAGCGCCGGAATCGTCTGTCAGTAAACACGTCAGAGTACCCGGCCGGGCGGTGGGTACTGATGAGGTCTGGGGGGAGGGGAGCTCGGTCCCGCTATGGTACGATGAGCAGACTTGCATGGCACTCACTTGGTGTCTTTGAAGGTAGCCGAGATCACTGAAGTCACTGATGCTGTTCTCCACCTCCAGCACTCAACCGTATCACTGTCTATGCCTGAACGGGCCGGGCACTAATGTCCCCCCACGGCGCAGCGATACTTCAGACAGCTCGGGCCGGTCACAACTGCCTCTATCTTCAAACCGCTCCCTCTATATACCGCCTCACTTCCGTCTCTGCCGGCCGTGTAATTTCCGTCCACCCGCCCTCTGCGATGGTGGGCTTCCGTCTGCTAAATGGTCCCTTCCGGCCCGTTAATCTGACTCTTGTTAGTGTTTCCTATCGTCCCTTCCGGGGCTGGTTAGCGACATCCGGCGTTAAACGGCTCCCCCTGTTTCTTGACGGATCAGCTACCTCCGACTCTTGTTGGCGACCTCGACTATTGACCGGGTTCACCCTGTGCTGAATAATCCGCCCAGTCCGCTTCCTGTGTTGTTTTCCTGTTCTGGTTAACCGGTTAATCAGCTCCCTCCGGCCTCTCGCTAGTGCGTCCCGGTGTTGTTTCCTGTTCTGGTTAACCCGCCCGGTTGCGTGGTTAAGCATCTTCATCCGTCGTTGTTTCACACCCGGCCTAGTCGGCCGGGAGTCCGAGTTTGCGCAGGGGCGTGGCGCTACTTCTCGGGCTTACACACCTGGCGATTGGGAGTGCTGCTCTCCACCGGTCTGGATGGTGTGGAGACCAACCAGGATGTTACGTTCTGCCTGGTCCTCTCCTGACGTGCACCTTCGTCCGGCCAGCTGCCTAGTATGCGCCGGCCGGCCCATCCGCCGCCGCCTTAGGCGCGAGTGGCACCTGGCCTCAATGGGAGGGTGAATTGTCGGCCGGCTGGGTCAGGTACCGTGGTGCTTGACGACTAATGCTCCCTTGGTTCTCTGTATACCAGCTGACGTTTCTTTGTCAGCGGCCGGGTCCGCCCTGTGATGAACTAAAAGTCGGCTGTACGGTTATTCAATGTTACCAGCGTTACGATACTAACTAGTCAACAGTGACTATTTCACTTCAACTTCAATTCACATTGCTTACCCCCCTTTTTACCCTACCTGGACTTGCCTATTATCTCATAATCGTTCGAAGAGTAACCTGTGGTGCGTGTTTCATCCGAAAACTGAAGTATGTTATGTCATTGTAGGCCCATGCATCTTAGTTTCCTTGCAATAATATGACCCCTGTCTTCCATTCCTGAGCGCGCCTCTGCAAAAAAATTATTGTATTCCCTCTCCTGGCCTCATATGTGCATATATCATTATAAGTTAACCGTCTATTGCGCCGTAATCGCTGTCATAACGTCATCACCATGCCAGCCATCCCCTTTTCATGTGCCTGAACACGCCCCTGCAACTCTATATGTAATAAATTATAAAAATAATGGAAGGAGAAGCTATCTTTTACATCTTGATAGCTATAAATGCTCCTTACATCGCTCTATTGGCTTCCCGCCAAGCATTTAATACTTCCTGGAAACCCCCCCCCCTTTTTCAAGCCCCTGAAACCGCCTCTGCCATGCAATTTTTATGATATTTAATTAACATCAACTAATTTGCACTTGTTGCAATCACCGTAAACCGATGTAACTCCTTCATACTTGAGGCAGTAAGGAAGAAACCGTGAAGATCGCATTTCCGTATTATCGCCAAATATCGCCGCCGAACCCTCCCAAAACCGTGCCCTGGAGCCGCCTCTGTTCAGGTTAAGAACTCAAAATTTTGACTCCAAATGCGGAATTCAATTCTAAGAAAAGTCCAAAAATTGCATGGGCCTGCTCCCAGCCGTTCTGGAAATATCTGCGAAAAACATGAGGGGGCGGAATCCGCCCCCCCCCCCCCCCCCCCTGTTACAAATAGGGTTAAAGCATCACCATTTATTTATCAAGCTTTTATTCTAACCTAACCTAACCTAACCCTTGGAGCCAGTTTACATATTTTTAAAGAAGTCCATCGGCCGATATCCTCAATATGTTGTGAAGTTTCGGTGATTTAAATTAATTTACGGTGATGACGTTAGTCATTTCGGTGATGGGATTAATTGATTGCCTTACTAAAATAATGCTGTTTGGTTCTCGCCTAATTTGTTTGCATTGGGAGTTGTGGGAAATATAATATATGTTATATGTATTGGTATATCTCAGCTGTAATATATAAAAGGACCGGACCTGGACCATTGGCATTACCAGGAGGTGCCTTTCTTGCAAGAAATGGCTAGTTGCTGAATCACACCATTTATGTACAAACTTATGATATTAATATTGGCTGATTATTGGCGTGTGAGCTACCATGAGGTAGTCCTTGCCTACTTTGACCAACATGATGCTTTCCAGTTTTTTGTAGATTGCACACCTCGCTGTTGCAAAAAAAAATATATGTCAGTAATGAGCTAATAACCCCTGTGTTCATTATAAGGTGTTAAACTATAAAAAAGTATCCCTGATCCAGGATGTTATTGGAGCTCTATCTGAAGAGCTTGCCAAATTATAGGTCAAATTTTGGATACCTAATGCAGGGATGGTAATGTGTTCTGTCTTTATGGATAAGGTCGGGGACAAAATGCTCCTTCCCATGAAGTACTCGGGGGTCAAAATCAGGGGCGTAGCCTACGGGGAGGTGGGGCAAACCTGGCAATTGCCCCCACCCCTTTAAGGTCCGTACTTTGGTCCTTTGGTCGATAAAAAAATGAATGATTTTTCGATTTTGCTTTTGGAAAAATGTTGAAAATATGCCCCTCTAAGGATATAGTGGGCCAAATCCGTTAAGTGTTTTGGTGGGGGTACCTATGCCCCCTCCCCCTGAGCAAAAATCCCCCCTCCCCCTGGAGTGAATCCTGGCTACGCCACTGGTCAAAATGACAGTAAAAATAATTATCTATGGCTGTCATTCCTGGGCAAATTTACTAAGCGATCATGTCCTTAGAAATACTGATCGTCAAAACCACTTCAGATGTAATATTCACTTAATAATCATATTCATCACGTCAGCATGTATGTACATTTACATTTTTGAAATTAGCAGTTGCGTTTCAGCTCTTGATTGTCAATAATTTAGTTTCACCCATATTGCCGACGAAAAAATATATACCAGTTATCTAGTTCGACAATTGATTCCCCGGGGCCGGGGCCGGGGTACTTGTGTATTTTCAATGGAGTGGGACTGAGATCGACTGTCAGGACAGTCGATCTCACTGTTTTGGGACTTTGAGAGTTATACTCTAAATAGAGAAAATCCGGTTCATTAGCATGAACATCCACATTCCAGTTATACCGTGTATCCTGCGCAATTGCGTCGTTTATGGCGCATGGTGGAAGACCTTATAAGAAGGTAGAGTCATCCGGCGATTTGACCGAATCCGACTTAGGGGTGGTGACGTCATCTGGACGGAGAATCCCTTACCCCTATACAAATCAACAATGACTCGAATAACAATAATATTTTTTGAAAGAATATATAGATAATTCTACCGAGCCGAATTACAGACAACATGCCCTAAAAGAAAGACCGATCCAAGGTCTAACTTATCTAAATGTAATTTTGCTCCTAAGTCAGTAGTCACTCCTATTTTGACAGCGAAAGAGGTCTTATCTTACTCCTTCGCTAATGTTAACCCGCGCACTGCAGGGGCTTTGCGCCGAACACGAACTGCAGGGGTTGATTTCCGCCCCCCGTGAGATCTCGAAAACTAAGCTACGTAGCTTCAAGCGGAAAACGTCATTTGATAGCTTGATACAAGTTCTATCGAAAATATTCAGTATTGTTTTAGGTCGGGTCAAAATTGAGGTCACCAGATGTCATCGAAGGTCAAATTTTCCAGTTTGTTCCCTGTTTTAGGACATCGCGCCAGAAATTCCCATATATCTCGGAAACTATGCTAGTTAGAAACAAACAGAAAAAAAAACAATCGCCAGCCAGTTAAATTTTCAATCGACAAGGTGTCTTCAAAATTGATATCAGGTAACTATTTGAGGCTCATTTGAGGTAAAAAAAAGAACTGTTTTTTGCAAAATCGTTTTTCGCTTTAAACTTTGTGCTTAATTTTTTTTTAAACTGTTTACTCCATTGTGTTTATCTCGTCAAGGCGCTTCGAATGATATACATGGTGACCTTGTTAAGTCAACTTAAAAAATTGGCCTTAGGTCAAGGTCAAGTGGTGACCCAAGTAGGCCATGTTGCATATGGGAAGACGTGTCTCGACGAGACAAAATATTGTTGTCTGTTTTACTTCTCTATCTTTATTATGTCGAGAGTTATTGACAAAAAAGTGATGGTGACCTCGAATGACCTCAAATGACCCCATAGAGGTCACTGAACAAACATTACACTTGGATCATCAAGAATATCATATAATAACATGATCCAGAAGTAATTGGACTAGTATCATTCATATCCTTGAAATAGGAAGCATTTGTATATTTCCCCATTGACTTATTATGGGGAGGTTACGAAATTGACCTGACCTTAGGTCACCGATATCAAAATTCCGAGATAAACGAATTGTAAATACTGATGCCCTCATGACATCCTGTAAGTTTCAAACTGATGGGTAAGAAACTCTGGCTTTGGCACAACTACAAGCATTTTTTGGAGGTGGGGTCACTTGACCTGGTCTGGTGACCTGACCTGAGATGACCAGAGGTTATTTTTTTCAAAGTGTGCGCAATTGATGTCCTAACAGGTGTGCCGCGCCCCCGTTTTTTCGCTATCTGCGAAAAACCTGAGGGGGGCGGAAATCACACACCTGCATTTTAACCCCCTGCAGTGCGCGGGTTAAAATGTCATATATAAGCTGCCGTAATTCCACAAATGTCGACCACAAATGTCGGTGCGCCAAAAAAAACGAATAGATGACGTCACGCCCTAGGAAAAACCACGTATGTTACGGTTTTGGGGCAATTGCCATACGTGGTTCTTTTTTTGCATAGTATTCTAGCTAATTGAGCCTATGGCGGCTGAAGGGATGACAACCACCGGACATGGGTTATGTTTGAGAAATGGGCTCTGTGTTTAAAAGTATATTGAATTATCCTCCTGAATGTATTTAGGCGCAATTTTTACTTTTGATAAACTGCTTAGTCGCACATTGCAAATAGTTAAAATTGCTGTGAATGTTCAAATGATTGTGAAATTCAATCACTTCACTGTATTTTGACTTCACTTCGTATTCGCCGTGAAATTATTCACCATGCATTGCATGCTTGCATATATTATGTAAAACATTGAGTTTGATGTTGTTGAATGCAGTTGTAGGCACATACAGCATGGGTTTGAAGCAGGGACATAGGAAACGTCACGAGAAGTGTCAGGGAGGGGGGGGGGGGCAGTGAAACTTTGATCTCGTTTTGAGAGAACCCCAACCCCGTATGGAAGATTTCTTTGCAGATTCGGGCTGTTCTCGTCTGCCATCAGAAAGTTTTCTCACCAAGCAAAAAAAAAATGTGGCCGCCAAAAATGGCATAAAAGTAAGGGGACATCCTCCCCCCCCCCCCTGTTCCTACGCCTATGGTTTGAAGTAACAATAATCAAGTGAGTTGAATGTCAGACTGCAAGAGTACAAATTGAGTGAGGCTCAGTAGGTACCTAAATGATAGGGCAGACTGTCGTAACCCTGGATACATTCTAACTCTAGACTTTGCATGCTATCAATATAATGTAAATAATAACTGACAAACTGAACCACTGTGCGTTGGTATTGTCTACATTATGATAACATGAAAAGTCTGTGGTTAGGACGTGTCCGAGATTGGACTTTTACACCCAAGCGGTAAACTGAATTGTTACACCTTAAATTGTTATCTATATGGATAGTATGAATTGAAGCCAGGTACGCTCTGATTGTTTCCAAATCTGCATAGTGCATGGATTAAAGAGACAAGGTACTCTATCCTGTCAAGAAAATAATTGAATGTCACCAGATAGCCTACATGAGAAAGGCAATGCCAAAGTGGCTTATTTGACACCTCTTTTTAGAAACTGACGATCTCACAACCAGAGGCGGATCCAGGAGGGGGGGGGGGCGCAAAATCAAAACGAAAAGTCGGGGGGCAAAAGTATGTTCCCCCCTCCAAGTTGGAGTAAAAGTTGCCATTTTTATCTTTCCAAAATGCATTTTAGCTGTTTTTAGCAACTACAATTTGCTATAAAAAAATGCACATACAATTCTGTGTATAATTAATAGCGAGGTAAAGCCGAACGACTGTAATAGGTCTGTTACGTTATGCTTCGGAAAGATGTTAATAATTGCGTTGCCTTGTGACAATCCCTGACTGATGTATCCGTCCAACTGTTGTCGGTACATGGTCAGTAGAGATCCAGGAAATCTATGGTCTAATATGGTGAAAAATCTATGAAAAAATATGGTCCAGACTACGTGCTGCACCATTCAAGAGATGTAGTGTACCGAGTTGCAATTGGTGCCGTTTCGCTCTTATCAACGCTGGCATTTACTCTACTCGCTGCAGGCTGAAATGTCCCGATACTGGCAATGTATTCGGATTGCGAGCCTATGCACCATTGCTACACCTCTGTTGTCACTGTCGTTATATTTTTCATCAAATGCCAGTACACAGGTATGGATTCATTGTATATATTGTGGCATGTATTGCTATCTGACATTGTCTTGTCCTCCCATCTTTTCCATATATAGCAATTTCCTTTCAGTACGAGCACGTTGTATACAACTCCGCATGAATGTTTTGTCTTACCATTGTCAGTAGGATAATCAAACGGCAGCTGACGAACCGTTTCCAAAGTTGAATTTGTAATACCCTCATTCGTAACGCTTTGGTTCTCCTCAGCATGCGGACACGTGCATGACCGCCGGCCGTGGCACAGAGCAGCTGCAGCCTGCTCTGACATTTTGTGACCCGCGCCCTTCAACCTACTCCATCCTCTCATCCCAAGTCGTCCTGGGTATGTACCCTACCAGCATGCACGGATGTTATAAATTGATGTTATTTAAGCTGGAAATGTGCACTTTCTCGTTTTTCCACATTTTGTTCGAGACGATCCTATCACATCGTTGCCAGCTGTCACTGGATCAGCATTGAGCATGCATCTTGTGTGTGCGCTTTACCGATTAACGCCCGCCGTCACCAAACATATGGAAAGAGTGGAATTGGAACCTCAAACGCATTCACATTCAGCCATTTTAGCACATCCAGCCGGGACAGTGATCCAGTTGTGGTACGAAGAGTTTCATGCCAAATCCTTCCTTGAATATTTTACACAAATACATTCATATATACTTTCGCTGAAGATAACTTTTAGCTCTGATTGTATTTCGTATTTTCATAAAGATATTCCTAGATTATATGTGCAGTGAGATATTCAGTTTTGTTAAAGGGCTAACGTTCTAATGATCATCGTTTTCACCTTCGAGCATTTTAATCACTTACGACTCTTGGTGACGACGTGGCAGTACGTGGCATCCAGATCGCGGAGAGGCTCATATTCGTGATGGTAGCGTAGCTCCGTGTATGTGTTACAAGTCCTTCGTATTTTGATAATTTTGTGACTAAGCGCTTTAAACTATCGTACGAACGCTAAGGGGGCAAATAGCGAGTGGTTAAGACGTCTGGCTCTCACGTGGGGAGCCCGTGTTTCGAACCCCGGTAGGGCTATGGCCCCTGGGCGCTAATATGACCAATGTGTTCGCTGGCGAGTGGCGCTCCATAGGAGTTGGCGACCAAGTGGGTCGTCAATTCTTTTATAAAAAAGGGAAAAGGATTGTACGAGCGCTAAATGTATAACCGTATTTTCTGGAGGCGATATGTTATACCACATTATGGTTATCAAGATGTGTTCACACGGTTCATTTGGTCGTCTTATGATCCTATTCCTATGTAACAAAAGTGAAATTAGGTTACAAACCTGACCCGGTAAACAACAGGCTAGCGTTCCGCGCATTTGCCGCTCGTCAGTGCACGGAGAGCTGGGACAAAACGATAACGAAGACGCCAAACGTCCTCGTTTGAAGCAGGCTCATTCCTACCTTTGGGTAAAGAAATAACACTTTAATTTCAATGTCCGTTAAATATCATCTTTAGAACTTGCGTCAGCATATTGATCAAGTATTTTATATATCCATAGGCGTTACTTTTTTACATCTTATATTTTGTGTGGTACCGTTATGACACGGCCGTCTCCAAAACAGGTACTTGTCAGTTATCGGCTCTCGACGTCAGAGTCGTCAGAGCAACGAAATTTGGGTATCTTTCTGAAGGCCAGGTACGTAGCCAAAGGAGGATACCCCCCCCCCCCCCGGTCACCAACATTTATTTAAAAAAAATTCTGCTTACGTGCCTGCTGAAGGCCAAAAGTCCCCCCCCCCCCCCCACAAACTGAGCGGCTGGATCCGCCCCTGCCCACAACCGCTGTGATGCTGGGCCAGTCTGGTACCACATCTGGTGACAGCAGCGGTGACAGCAGTGACTCACAAGCTGGTCAGTCTGGGTCGCTTCATGCATTTCTTTCTAGAGCTTATGTTATTATTTTAAGAAGTTGTGTGGACATTCACTGCAGTTTCCAGCCGCAGTTGATTCCAATCAGTGAAGCTTGTCTTGCATCAGTAACACACATATAGTCAGCAATACCAACTTTGATATTCTGCATTACCTTATTTAACATTTACCATAAGCCGGGGCGGATCCAGGGTGGGGGTCACGGGGGTCATGACCCCCTCCATTGGGCCCTGGGGGCACCACTGCGCCGTGGGGCACCACCGGGCCATGAGGGCACCACCGCGCCGGGACACCAGGGGCACCACCAAAATAAAGCAACAAAAATCCGCGCCGCTACGCGGTGCAAATCATTCAGTGTTCTTTGAACCAAGGGCACCACCGCGCCGGTGTACCAGGCCCGGCAGACTGGTTATTGATTCACCTTTTTGGAAGGATTCAATACGATTCATTTGAGAATATTAATTATTCAATCACCGTTTTATTCATGGATAACCATTTTGCGAAATGATTCGTTCCGATTCAGAGAATCAAAACATTTTTTGATCAAAGCACGTTTGACTAACCATTGAAATTAGCATTGCACAGTCTTTTTGATTCAATCAGCCTTGTTTCTAAGCGGGTTTGATTCAATCATGATTTATGAATAAACAATGTTGCCACCGCTTCGCGGCGCAATAATAGTTTGTCGCATGCATAAGATTTACTGCTCGTAAAAAAACGGCTAACCCTGGTTACGAACCTAGACTTCCCTCTTGGTCAATTCTTGATTCTTCATCAGCCGTCTGGGCCGCCCTTGACTGTACAAACGATATATGTTAGCACCATCCGCGGCACTTTAAATAATTTACGAGCGGGCGCGAAGCGCTCGCTCGTCCTTCCGTGGTTTATGGAGAAAAATCTGAACCCGACCCGACCCGTGGCGACGCTTTTGAGAAGTTCATATCTCTGCAACCGCACGTCCGATTAACAAGCGGACTTCTTTGCTGAGCAGCCCCATCTAACCTACCCTGTTTGAGACCAGTGCCGACTCATGTGGGTGACTACCACTGCGCGTGGCACGTGCCGCGTGAGTGTGTTGAGAAGTGTTTCTCGCAATAACTCTGCAACGGCTGGGCAGATTATGTGCAAAATTTCGTGTATGGTTAGGGACCCCTCAGCCGCCACTTTCACACAACTCAGGGGTGGGGTGACTGCACGTGCGCACGTGCACACCCCTATTATGTATCTCAGGAACGGCTGAGCCGATTGTGTTCTAATTTGATGTGTGGTTAGGGACCTCTCAGCCGCCTCCTTTCCACAAGTCATGGGTGAGGTGCCTCTGCACGTGCGCACGTGCTCACCCCTATTATATATCTCAAGAACGGCTGAGCCGATTGTGTTCAAATTTGGTGTGTGGGTTAGGGACGTATTAGCCGCCCCTTTCCCACAATTCAGGGTGGAGTGCTTCTGCACCGTGCGCACGTGCTCTCCCTTTTTGTATCTCAGAACCTACTTGCCGATCGAGTGAAATTTCACCATACATTTCGGTCGCGCTCGCTCGTTCATCGCCATCTACGGCACCTTACTGGTAGAAATGGTACGACTGATATTGCAAATACCTATAGCCAACGTTATCAATAAATACAAAAATGCTGAAATAGGGCACCCTCAAAATATAGTGGACCAAATCCGTTGAGTTTTCAGATTTTGGTATAGGTAGGGGCACCACTGCAATTGATGACCCCCCTCCCCCCCCCCCTTGACTTGAAGATTTCCTGGATCCGCCCTTGCCATAAGCTTATTCATTTGTAGTGCAACTTTTCCTAAATTACTTGGAACACAACCTACAAGGCTGTTAAAGACTGCTCTGTCATTTTTAAGTGAATTGTGGCAAAATCACAGCTAATTTTATTGAAATTGCGTCAGTCCAGGGTATTGTATATTGTATGTTGAGCAGTAGAGGTGCCACTTTACTACCCGCTTACCCACGAGACGTGGGTAGTTACTACCCACGTGGGTAGTTGTGGGTAGCACAAGCAATCATTGGCTGAAGTGGGTAGTTGGCGGGTAGCAGAATTTTCACTTTTTAAAAAAGGAAAGTTTTAACCCCCATTTCAGTGACTGCGCTTTCATTTCAGCAATATCATTCAAGTTTATTGCATGAATTTGCATAATTTAAAGTTTTTTTCTTTAATTTTCTTCAATCCCAAAATAGTACAATTTATGTTGAGGGTAGTTGTGGGCAGTTGACAGCTTATTTGAGCACGTGGGTAGTGGTGGGTAGTTGAACAGTGTTTGTGGCGCGGCGCGGTTAGTCCTCATGACTGAAAAGTGGTAGCTCTATTGAGCAGCCACGGATTGTTACCAGTTATGCTGTGATATGTTTGAATATGTGTGGATTGGTGAGGACGAGACATACGAGGCTGACACACAGCGAATATAAATGTTACATCATAATGTTTGGCCAATTCATTGAAGCTGTATGAATGTGACTCAATCGGCGACTGCAACACTATGGTAATTATTGAGCGATTGTTGCAAAATTTGTGAAGCAATAGGAGTCTATGCTAGATGACACCAACAGAAGGTGTAACGCATGGGAACAATGCTTTGTGGTCTCAGGTAGAAGCGGACACGCCGGCCAATCCGCCAAGGTGCGGAAAAAGAAGGCGAATACAACGTTGTGCGGATATCCGGGATTGCCGTTTCAATGGTCTGAAGAAGCATCTGGGTCGTCACCCCAGCGATTGCATCCTGGCCTTCCTCTTCGGCCCGGAACGAAGAAAAAAAGTATTGACCACTATTTCCCAAGAGGAGACCGTTTGCAGGTTAGTTAAGTGGTTGTGCTCATTGACGCGCTATTTGTTGTTTTATGATAAGTCATTATCGTAGAGTTGACAAATAATTCAAAGTCCAATCTTTGAAGTGTTATTCAGTTTTACTGGTACTATTGTAGTAATTATAATAGCTGTAAAGTATTTCCTGCGGAACTTGTATATATCCCCCCCCCCCCAACCCACAACCAGAACCCATGCGCGGTTTAAGTGAGAGTATATTCACAAGTTACTCTGGGCTGTCAGCAACGAATACAAAAGCATGTGGATGTGCGACGGTCACTAATGTTGGGACCTACTTCCAGAGCCAGACGACCCAACAACGGTGCCGGTCAGTCCGCCTGACGTCCCAACAACGGTGCCGGCCAGTCCGCCTGACGACCCAACAACGGTGCCGGGCCAGTCCGCCAGACGACCCAACAACGGTGCCGGGCCAGTCCGCCTGACGACCCAACAACGGTGCCGGGCCAGTCCGTCTGACGACCCAACAACGGTGCCGGCCAGTCCGCCTGACGACCCAACAACGGTGCCGGGCCAGTCCGC
>JAXIVJ010006303.1:0-17500 GCA_036785665.1 Chirona hameri | reverse complement strand
ATATCAGTAGACGATGCAGCGTTGTATGGTCTGGAGTACAATTATTCAGACACCACTATCTTCATGTGTAGCACTCATTCTAACAATCGCAAAATGAGTTGTGTGTTGACAAAATGTGCTGTGTGTTGACACAATGTGCTGCGTGTTGACAAAATGAGTTGTGTGCTTACCAATGTACCAGAGTGCCGAATTGTATCAATATTGATAGTTACCAAAGCGTTAGAAAAACTTTATTTTTAGTGTAATTGGACATAAGAGCGGGGAAAATGGAAAGTGAATTAGCCTGGCTCTTTGTCAGTGTCAGCCTCGAGGGTGTTTCCACCTCTGTCCAACATGCTTGTATGTGTTATCCAATGCAGACTGTCAATAAACAAATATTTCCATGGTGTGCCATACGCGGAATTAGCGCCGGGCGCGAGGCGCCCGTCCGGGCTTGCTGCCGTTGGGTTTTCGCTATAAAACTGCACATTTCGAAGTCTAGCAGACAAACTGTAAGGAGTAACAAATATGTTTTCTGGATCCTGTTAGATTATCCAATGTTCTAGCATTCTACACTATTGTCAAAGGCCTGACACTACCGCCGACGCAGCTTGAGACATTTTAAGATAAAATTATTGGTTTATTTCCAATGTTAAATCTCGGGAAATCGCCTGCTTTAGGGTGAGCGGCGGCGCAATACCAAACATATCTTAAAAAGTAAGAATGATATCAAAAATGTTATTTGCCTCCTGAGAGAAGACACTTATATTGCCATACCAACTAAATTTGAGCCCTCCACTTTCGATACCGCGGTCGCTTTGCCAGGCTGATTGCATGCGATGCTTTGCTCAAGGTTACTAAACACGCGCAGTGGAGAGGGTATGCCACCTAACACGCAGTGGTGGGGGAGGGCGCACTTTAGTACCCCCCCCCCCCCCCCATATCTCCGAAAGTATGAGAGCTAGAACGATCAAACTTACAGGGTAGGTAGGTGGTATGATGATCTACATTTGCACAGATTTGCGTGAACTTCGGTCAATATCTTCAAGGTCAAACGAGGTCACGAAGGTCAAATCTAGCCAAATGTAACAATTTTGGGAATTGATCTCTGTGGACGTCACAGGTCACCAGCAATGTGTCCAAAGTTGTTTCTGGGGATGAACATTGACATAATGGTGTTTACATAGCAGTTAGAAATTAGTGGAGGATTAGTGGAGGATTGTCTACTATTTGGTAGGGTGCTTTTTTGGTGGAAATCACTAGAATACAAACAATAATCGATGCCAATTGGTCTTCCGGATGGATTTAGCGCATACAAGTTGGTAATTATGCGATAAGTTTGTTTAAAACACTTAATCGTCATTTTGAGGTTCTCTTCATTGTATTATTATGACCGCCCTTTCCCTTTGTTAGTAGCCATATATGGCAGCCTACAGCCATTTGAGATGGCCGTACTGTGCCATATCTGTGATCCTCTTATATCGATTTGCGCTGTGTGTGGAGGAAAAGGCGGTGATGCGACTGTGATGCACGACCGGGCCGGCTAGCACTATCAACTGGAGTTGTTGCAGAAGTTGGCCGCCGGGGCACCGCTAGTGAGCCAGGGTGTGATGACGTCGCAAGCAAATGGTAGCAGTTAAATATTTAACGCTAAATGTGTATTTATTTATTTGTTTATAAATAAATCAATATTTAGGAGTACTATTTGCTTGCGGCGTCATAACACCCTGGCTCATTAGCGGTCCTGGCGGCCAACTTCTGCAACAACTCCAGTTGATAGCACTTCTCCAGCCGACCAGCACTTCTCGGCCAAGGCCCTAGATACTCTAGATACTCGGCGCGTTTTCTGTGACCCGTGCTCGGCGCCTAGGTTTCCCGTAAGTGTTTGAATGTTGTATATCAGTATATGAGTATATACAGAGTTGCTGTTATTTTGGTATATCTTTTATGTGCATTTCATACATTAACTACTGCAGCTAACTTCAGTTAAAACCGGGATGTGGAGCTGTCAGCCTTCCAAAAAATGGCGCATACGTTGCCAAGTGATACATTCAGAGTAAGTATTATGCTATATGTATGGCTAGATATTTATTATGTATTATGCATTATGTAATGTCCAATCCGCCGTCAGTGACAATAAAACGAGAAAATTACCGTCGTCGGTATCGAAACGCCTATTCGGACGCAATGCAATAGAATACTCGCACGATTCAATCAATTGACGCACCTGCGCCATAGTTGTGATCAAATGAGGCGAAGGGAAACTTTAACTTCCTTTATTAGTAGCCGAACCTCCATAGTACTTAATTGCTATGTAAACACCATATTGTCTACCGAATGGTGTTTTGAATCATCCCGATCCGATTGTTTGGTTCCGAAAATTCGCTTTGCCGACCTCGATTGTGGCCGCCATCTTGGAATGCAAATCCGTATAATTCAAAAATGTATCGACGATTTTGATTTCTTTATGTCAAACGATCTGCTATTGAGTTGGCGTAAATGTCGCGTAAAAAAACACCGCCATGCATCCCTTCGTTGCGAGCTATTCACGAAAAACATGTGGGGGGGGGGGGGGGCACAAAAGTGCCCTCCACTGCGCGTGGTAACGCCTTCGCTTTCAGCTGAACTAGCGTAAACAATGGTTTTGTCAATTAAGAAACGAATAACACTCTCGAACGCGATGAGTAAGGAACATCTCATCAAATTTAACATCATTTACCTAAGTTGAAAACCAAATAGTTAAAGGGAATAGTACACCTTAACATTAGTTTTTAACTGAGATAGCCAGATTATCGGGTACTTCTTTACCACGCTTCGCGTGGTAAAGAGACCATGACACCGAGCTGCGCGCGGTCTCGTCGGCCCTTTTAGCGCGCGAGCGGTGCTCCGAAAAGGGCCCTCCGCGCGCGAAAAGGGTCCTCCTGGCCTCCAGGGGGAGGCCCCCACCCCCCCCCCCCCCCCCCCTTGGCTACGTGCCTGGGTAAAAGGTGGTTGGAAGGGATAAGAGTCGATGGTTTCGGTGAAACGGGGGTTCATTACAGTATTATCTTTACGAGTTTTAATCGGTGGGTCCGTCCGAGATGCAAGTAGAAGAGCTGGAACACGCGCTAAGTCGCGATACGGTAGTACGAGTGGGTTTGCGGAGAGCACCACTGGGCGAGTATTGCCGCCGGAGGGAGCCTAGGATGAGGCTGAGGAAGTGTTAGGTCCATCGGAACACTGCAGAATTTGAGCCAGCAGTGCTGCACCTTAACCCTCGCCCGTGCAAGCGTCCGATCAATGCGTGACCGTGCAGGGGGGGGGGGGGGGGGGGGGGGGGAGGGGGGGTACGACCCCCCCCCCCCCACCCCTCCCCTTAGGCGTTCTCGCCCCTAATTGGGCTAGAGCTTCGATTCATAAACGAGCGTGTTTGCTTGTCACGAGAGAAGCCATTGATACCGATTGTAAGGTCCTAGGTCATTAGGTGACCTCTGAGGGGTCATGTCCAATGACCCAAAACTCAACCAAATTGTAAATGTGTATGAATTGAATCGAGCTAGAATCGCGAATGAGCATATAATTATGCTAAATGTGGGCCCCAAATTTGAAATCAACGTCACAAAATGTCCTAGAAACTGACAAATTCAAAAAGGTCAGGTCATGTCAGGTCATTTGAGGTCAGTGACCTCGGTTGACCTGTTGTGGGTGCATGACCCCAGTGGAACATATAGTTATGTAAAATGGATCTCATATTTGAAATCTGCGTCCACAAACTGTCCTAGAAACTGCCCAGATAGAGCCAAAAAAGTAATATTAGGTCATCGGAAGTCAGTGACCTTGGTTGACCTCTGAAAAAGATCAATCGAGGTCACAATCTCAATAGAAACCACAACTGTCACTGGAAACACCTGTTGCATATACTCCTGAACTCGATGATTGCTGGCGAGATATGCCAACTTACATGGCCGAAACCAACTCATCGTGTTAAGCTATCCGTTTAAAACCAGTTTAAACTGGCCATGGCAATGGGGTCAGTGATCCGGGAGGTGCAGTGGGTGGAGCACAGTGCACACAACAGCGAGGACCGGGCGCTGGCGCGTCTCAAGGCGGGCCGAAGCAGTCACAGCGTGTGGTACAGATTCAGTCACCACTCACCACTTATACAAGTTTATAGATGTTGAGAAAATGTAAGCTTCTAAAGGAACTATACGGTTTCAAGCTACACGTGATATGCTAAAGCTGCTTGTGGCCAAATATGGTATTTTATGTTTTCAAAAGTATAAAACAATAATAATCAATTTGTACAATTTGGTGATACAATTTGTTTGCATAATCTAAGACGTTATCCAAAGCAGTTGAAAGCTAACCTTCTTGTCCTTTCGATTCATGCATTGCAACCATATACCACCATATCGGATTGTTTACATAGAAGAGACAGGTATTGTTGGACGGTTTTATTTTCACCATATTAGATTGTTTACATAGAAGAGACAGGTAATGTTGGACGGTTTTATTTTCACCATATCGGATTGTTTACATAGAAGAGACAGGTAATGTTGGAGACGGTTTTATTTTCACCATATCGGATTGTTTACAAAGAAGAGACAGGTAATGTTGGATGGTTTTATTTTCACCATATCGGATTGTTTCACATAGGAAAGACAGGTAAGGCGGCCGCTCACTAGGCCATTCGGCGCACGGAGGCCGCGATATCGCTACGACTTTCCGCGCATCTTTAGCGCATTCCGCCTTCGCGTCAGCCGAAACGTCAAAAATCGCGGACGAATGTCGTCGGCCGGCCATCTGCGGACCGGCGGAAAAAAGCTGATTCGAACGAGCTTTTTTCGGCGACTGAACGCCGCGGAGTCGCGGACCAACAAAATTGATCAGGCTACAGTGGCGAATCTATGCAAGACAGAGGTGCACATTTTGCACAGCATGCTCTTGCCGCTGTGAAATTTATTATGGAAAAGTTTCGTGTTCTAAACTTACATCTCGTCGAAAAATGGTCATCATTAAAGGAAATAGTTCACCTTCAAATGGGATTTTGAAACTGAAATAGCAGTTTTGTAGCCCGTGTTGAGAAATCCTTATCTGCAACTTTTCTTGGCTGAAAGACTCTCCAGCCGAAGATATTTTACTTTTGGCGAATTTTTTTGTGTTTTTGTTTTCCCCCGGAACGGCCTATAGCCATTTTCCGGGGAGGGGCAATGACCTCTGCAATTTGCCAGGCAAAAAAACTACGTTAACCGGTTTATGTGGACCCGGAGCAGACTAGGACTAGGGTAGCTATTTTACGTTACTAATTACGTTAACACGGTTTATGTGTGAACCCGGAAAATTTATTGTTCAAGTAAAATATAATATCTAACATTACGTTAAGTATTTCGGTCAAGGTCAAATATAATGTCTAGCATTAACGTTAAGTATTTCGTTCAAGGTCAAAAATTAAGTAAAACACGAGACACACATACATACATTATTTGCATTACATACACTTGAACAGTGTAGTGTTGGTGAGCCGTGGGTGCCGTCATTGCAACAACGGAAGACTGTTGCCAGTCTCCCTGGCTCCGGCGCCTCGGCGACACCTGGTTGTGGGGTGTATTTAGGCTGGCGAAAAGTCTGAATAATAAAAAAAACAGCGTCTAAGGCAAAGGGAAAAAACCTGCGCGGTGGGCCAAAAATGCGCAAGGCCAAAAATCCCTGTTATATTTGTTTAGCTAAACGTGTTTGGTAGAGATAATCTAAGAGGGGACCTATCAATTCAGGATAACTATCACCTAACAGTGTAAAACAGGTTTGACGGGGTGGATTACTGCACCCGCAGCGCAGCGGACACCGCACCGCAGCGCAGTGGAGTGGGCACCGCACCGCAGCGCAGCGGGCACCGCACCGCACGGGCACCGCACCGCACCGCAGCAATCGGCATCTGTGATCAGGGGCGGTGTTCATCAATCCGCCGCCGACGCAAAACCGCTCATCAACCATCGGCGTCCATCGCAGAAATCCCCGCCAAATCAGCCACGCAACGAACAGCCACGCACAGAACCCCTCGCCGCGCGGGCCGATCCAGCAGGAGGCCCCCGCAACAAGATACCGGCAGCAACACGCAACCCCACGTCGGCAGCAACATGATTTAACATACTGCACCGCAGCGCAGCGGACACCACACCGCAGCGCAGTGGAGTGGCAAGCACCGCACCGCACCGCAGCGCAGCATCGCATCTGTTATCAGGGGCGGGTGTTCAACTACTCGGCTTTGGCAAGAGCGGAGTAGAGGGAGAGGAGGGTTGGGAGGAGCATTACGTTAAGAAATGAACAACGAATTCCAATTGGAACCTTTCGTTGCGCGACTGATTTGGCAGGGAATCAGCCGCCGCCAACGCAAAACCGCACATCAACCATCGGCGTCCCATCGCAGAAATCCCCGCCAAATCAGCCACGCAACGAAATAGAACCCTTCGCCGCGCGGCCGATCCAGCAGGGGGCCCCCGCAACAAGACACCGGCAGCCAACACCGCAACCCCGCGTCGGCAGCAACATGATTTAACATACTGCACCGCAGCGCAGCTGGACTTCGCACCGCAGCGCAGCGCAGCGCACACTGCACCGCAGCGCAGCGGCCACCGCACCGCGGCGCAGCATCAGCGTCCGTGATCAGGGCGGGTGTTCAATTACTCGGCTTTGGCAAGAGCGGAGTAGAGGGGAGAGAGGGTTGGGAGGAGCATTACGTTAAGAAATGAACAACGAATTCCAATGGAACTTTCGTTCGCGACTGATTTGGCAGGGAATCACGCCGCCACAACGCAAAACCGCACATCAACCATCGGCGTCCCATCGCAGAAATCCCCGCCAAATCAGCCACGCAACGAATAGAACCCTCGCCGCGCGGCCGATCCAGTAGGGGACCCCCCGCAACAAGACACCGGCAGCCAACACGCAAGCTCCACGTCGGCAGCAACGTGATTTAACATAATTTAACATGCTGCGCGCAGGCGCAGCAGCCACCGCACCGCGGCGCAGCATCGGCGTCTGTGATCTGGGGCGGGTGTTCAATTACTCGGCTCTGTCAAGAGCGGAGTAAAGGGGAGAGGAGGGTTGGGAGGAGCGTTACGTTAAGATATGAACAACGAATTCCAATGGACCTTTCGTTGCGCGACGATTTGGCAGGAATCATGCCGCCGCCAACGCAGAATCGCACATCAACCATCGGCGTCCCATCGCAGAAATCCCCGCCAAATCAGCCACGCAACGAATAAGAACCCTACAGGGGGGGGGGGGGGGGGGGGGGGGGGGGGGGGGTGGGTGGGGGGGGGGGGGGGGGGTGGGGGGGGGGGGGGGGGGGGGGGGGGGGGGGGGGGGGGGGGGGGGTGGGGGGGGGGCCCTTCGCGCGCGGCCGAGATCCAGCGGGGGACCCCGCAACAAGACACCGGCAGCCAACACGCAGCCCCCCACGTCAGCAAGCAACATGGTTTAACAGAGAGTCAAAAATAACTTAATGAAGTATTTTTTTTTGTGAATTGTCTTAAGTTGCGGCGTGCGTAGCGGTTTCGCTCAGAAGAGTTGGGGGGAGGCACTCTCCCGTCTCTTTGGCCTCTTCGACCTTGAAGGCAAGGCAGGGCGGGGGAGTGGCCGGTGGCAGGGAGGGGGGTCGGACTCTCTCAGGGAGACGGGGAGGGGGGGAGCGGGGCGGCGGGGAGCTGGGGCGGGAGGGCGGGGACTGGGCGGGGTTGCGGGCGACTTTCGGGAGACGGCTCTCATGAGAGGGTCGTCCGAGGAGGGGGAGGTCCTCCGAGAATCGGCTCTCCGCTGGTGCTGAGGAGGCCGGGGAGGCGGGGCCTGAGTCGGTGTTCGACTCGGCTGGTTGGGCTGGGGAGCGGCGGTGGCCGGTGGATCAGCGGCAACGGCGCCTTCGAGGTCCGACAGAGATCCTCGGGGAGCTGGGGGTGGTGGTCGGGGGGTCTGTCGGTTGGGGGGTCCTGGCGGGAGGCCGGTGGGGTGGGGGAGGTTTCCGGGAGGGGGAGGGGGCGGCAAGCGCGGGGGCGAGACCTGGGCTGAGAGAGGGTGGAGGGCGGGGCGTCCGGTGGGCGCCGACTGTCGCGCGCTTCAAGCGCTCCGCCTCGCGAGGCGAGGCCCCAGGCCAAACACCGGCGTCCCAGGCCGGGTGGGCCTGGTCGCACGTGGCGCAGCGTGCTGCGCGCGTGCACCCTTTCGGTGCCGTGCTCGCCAGCGCACCGACCACAGGTGGCGGTGCGCACCCGGCAGGTCCACTTGAGGTGGCCGTAGTGCCAGCACTGCTGACACTGCCGGGGGGGGGGGGTGGCGGGATCCACTCCCTGACGGGGGCAGCCACGTACCCACAGTGGATGTGGGTAGGCAGCTCCTTGCCTCGAAGCGGAGCCGAATCAGCGGGTTGGGCTGATCGGGTCGCGCTTCGATGGCGACAGGCGAGTCACCTCGCACACCCCTTGGTGTGCGAGTTCCCGGAGGAGGTCGTCTCCGAGAGCTCGGCCACGTCTGGGCACCATGCCAGACCCTCCACGGAGTTGAGGTGCGCCGGGGCCTCCATCGAGCGTTCACTCCGATGAAGGTGGTCCGTCCCATGACACTGACGTTCTGTTGGGACGTCAGTGTCTCGATCAGGATGCTCCTGACCGAATGGGTTTTGCGCTGGCTACGTCGCCACAGATGGCGGACCAGCCAGCGCCGACCAGGAACGGGTTGACATTCCTAAATGGAATGCCATCCGCTCGCCACATAAGGAGGCAAGCGGGCCCGTCCGGGGGGTGGGTCGGGGGGGATCAGTGCTCCGGGGTCGGACCCTGGGAGGCCCCTGAGGGGAGCGGGAGTGGATCCGACCGGGGAGGTGCGACGTCGCGCACCGGGGGGGGGGACCCCAGAGGGGGGTCGGGGGGACGGAGGGGGCGGGGTGGGGGGGGGGGGGGGGTCGCCATTGACCGGAGGAGGGAGGGGAAAGTTAAAAACAGGAACCTAAGTTTTACGTTAATTTGCCACACACGACAGAACGTGTTGGCAACTGCAACTGCAAGTTAACCTCAAAGACTGGAGGGGAACTAGACCGTGGAGGAGGCCTATTGCCTATCTAATGATTCTGCCTACTTAAAAATATCTAAGAGGCTACCTATCTAAGGGTCTAACGACCCTGCCACCATAGCACGTGGACAGGGTCCCGCACCCGTGAAGCAGTGGAGGGCTGGAGCAGGCTGTCCTGGAAGGCGTCCGTGGTCCGATGTCGATGAAAGGATGCTTTTTGGCGAAGGAATGCGGCGCATATATGATATACCGTACCGTCTGAGAGTGCCAGCACTGCATAGAGCATGCGCAGACCAATAAACGCACACCATAACATTAATAATTTACGACCTTCTGTCCTGATTGGCGCGATGTAGGACATTTTTGAAAAGAAAAAAAGAAATTGTATTAAAAAATATAATAAAATCGTGTTCTGAAATTTTTTCCGAAGGTGAACTATTTCCTTTAATTTACCTTGTGACAGGCTGTAGGCACAGGTTGCGACATGCTGTAGGTCGGCGGGGGCGGAATCTCGCGAGCAGACAGCGCCGAATCCGCCGGAACAAGGACGATATTCAGCGGTATCGACGCGATTTTCCGAAGCGGAATGTCGCAGTAAATCGCGCGCCGAATGGCCCTAGTGTGCGGCCGCTGTAATGTTGGACGGTCTTATTTTCACCATATCGGATTGTTTACATAGAAGAGACAGGTAATGTTGGATGTTTTAATTTCACCATATCGGATTGTTTACATAGAAGAGACAGGTAATGTTGGACGTGTTTTATTTTCACCATATCGGATTGTTTACATAGAAGAGACCAGGTAATGTTGGACGGTTTTATTTCGCCATATCGGATTGTTTGCAAAGAAGAGACAGGTAATGTTGGATGGTTTTATTTTCACCATATCGGATTGTTTACACAGAAAAGACAGGTAAAGTACAGGGCTCCACGGCACGTGTTTTTCGCTTTTTAATTACGTTTTTTGATTTTTTTTCGTTTTTCTTTCCGGTCTCGAAAAACTTCCTGTGCCATAGGATTACATTGAGACAGCTCCACGAGTGAAGGTTATTTTTTGAACCTGCCGCGAAAAACGAAAAAAGCGTACTCAGAAAACGAAAACGCGACGCGGACAAAAAAGCGAAAAAATGTAAAAGCGAAACGTTGATTCAACCCAAAAGTTGGGTTGAACATCGCTTTTTCTATATATCGCCAAAGTGAATGTGGTGCGGCGTTAGCGAAGCGCGTGTTCAAACATACCTTCTTCCAGGGCCTTTATCTTGAGTAAAGTTCAATTTTGTGCATCTACATTGTACATTGATATAAGTACTCTGCATTTTACGAGCTAGCAGCCTGCCTCAGTACGTATTTTCAGGGGTGGAAATGTTGATGTTTGTTGGTATATAATTTTGCACTGGAGGTGTTTCTTTGATGAAAATAGAAGATAAGATTGGTCAGATTATCCAGCAAATTTGTATTTCCCACAGGGTATACAAAATAAAACATTTGGCCTAATCACAATTCTTGAGTACAAATTAATAATACCAACAGACATCAACTTTTCCACACCCTGCAATATTTTGTATTTTATTACTAGTTTAAATACCTATTGATATTCAGGTTGACATCATGGACATCATGGACTCAATCGCAGTGGGAGCCCGAAGTTGATCTTGAAATGGAGAGGCGCCAACATGTGTGAGGAAGGTTGGTTTATAGTTCCTAGCTTTGGCTGGATAATTCTTCTCTATATATTTATCAAACTGGCTGAATTGTTTATCACCAACATCAGTTGCTTCAATTTACCATCCGATGAAGAATCTGAACAAACCCATACTGAGGCTCAAACTAAAAGCTGGAGTTTTAGCAGCAGTTGGCCGCCAGGTCAACTCACCTGGTTGCCTCGGCTCAGGGACTGCTAGTGAGCCAGGGTGGTTATGACGTCCACAACTCGCAAGCAAATGGTACCAGCTAATGCTAAATAGACAGCATTATCTTGAATAAGTGAACGCCCTGCGACGTCATAACACCCAGGCTCACTAGCAGTCCCTGCGGCCGGCCAACCTGCTGGGAAAAAAAATCCAGCTTTTAGTGCGAGCCCATACCGATACCAGTTATGCCGTGAGTTTGATAAAGTTTGGCTATATGAGTTTGGCTCCCGATGCCCATGCATGAATCAGGACGTCCCGCCTTGGTCGCTCCCGCCGCGGCGGTGCCTGAACCGCTCCTCCGCTCCTGTCGACGGAGACCTGACCGCGCCTGCCGCCGGTGACCTGACCGCTTCCCGCTGCCGCTGCGGTTCCTGCCGCCGTCGAGAGCCAGCTGGAGCCTGGCGATTTCACTTCCGGCTGAGATAGTGTTTGAGAACGTTGATGAGTTCGTGCAAACCCGCTCCGTCAGTAGCCACCCCAACTCCTCTCAGCAGCAGCGCGTCACGCAGCGCCGCTGCGTGACAAAACCGCTGTCGGCCGTCACTTATCCAGTACAAACCAGCTGAAATTCCTATTGTGAAAAGTGACAACTCGTAAAAACGATAAACTTCGAAATTGAAGCGAAAAAAACGGCGAAAAATCAACTCATAAAGCGAAAAAACGAAATAAACGAAAAATAGACAAATCAAAAACGCATTGCCGTGGAGCCAGACCTTAACAGGCGGCCGCACACTAGGCCATTCGGCGCGCGATATACTGCGACATTCCGCCTCGGAAATATCGCGTTCGATACCGCTGAATATCGTCCTTGTTCCGGCGGATTCGGCGCTGTTCTGCTCGCGAGATTCCGACCCGCCGACCATGTCGCAACCTGTGCCTACAGCCTGTCACAAGGTAAATTAATGATGGACATTTTTCGACGAAGATGTAAGTTTAGAACCACGAAACTTTTTAGATAACCAAATTTCACAGCGGCAAGAGCATGCTGTGGCAAAATTTGTACCTCTGTCTTGCATATATTCGCCACTGTTGCCTGATCAATTTTGTTGTCCGCGGCTCCGCGGGCGTTCAGATCGCGGAAAAAGCTCGTTCCGAATCAGCTTTTTCCGCCGGTCCGCAGATGGCCGGCAGACATTCGTCCGCGATTTTTGACGGTTTCGGTCTGACGCGAACGCGGAAACTCGCTAAAGATGCGCGGAAAGTCGTAGCGTCGTTATCGCGACCCGCGCGCGCCCGAATGGCCTAGTGAGCGGCCGCCTGTAATGTTGAGACGGCTATATTTTCACCATATCGATTGTTTACATATGAAGAGAAAGGTAATGTTGGACGGTTTTATTTTCACCATATCGGATTGTTTGCATAGAAGGAGACAGTAATGTTGGAAGACGGTATTTATTTCACCATATCGGATTGTTTACATAGAAGAGGACAGGTAATGTTGGAGACGGTTTTATTTTTCACCATATCGGATTGTTTACATAGAAGAGACAGGTAATGTTGGACGGTCTTATTTTCCACGCATATCGATTGTTTACATAGAAGAGACAGGTATTGTTGGACGGGTTTTATTTTCACCATATCGGATTGTTTACCACATAGAAGAGACAGGTAATGTTGGACGGTTTTATTTTCACCATACGGATTATTTACATAGAAGAGACACAGGTAATGTTGGACGGTTTTATTTTCATCCCATATCGGATTGTTTACATAGAATAGATAGATAATGTTGGACGGGTTATTTTCACCATATCGGATTGTTTGCATAGAAGAGACAGATAATGTTGGACGGTTTATTTTCGATTGAACACACCAGATAAATATTGGTTTCTGGACAAGAGTCATGTCTGTTCCCCAGAAATCAGGACATAGGTAGCATCATTTACAACAGCGCATAAGCTCCGCCAATCACAAGTTCACAGATCCAGCAGCTAGCAGCAAAAATACGGCCACTTTGAAGCCCTTGGTCAATAAATCTCGATTAGGACTTACTATGTAAGACCAGTTCAGGTAAACGTCATTGGTACAATAATAGCCCGCACTGGGCAGCCTTCATATTCCGAGACCCTCTCAAGACACCAGACACTGACATCATCACGAGCACATCCTAAAGCCAGCCCACTCGCCCTCTCGCCTTCACACGAGAGTGGCGGGTGTGCTGTTGGACGCTGTCTCCTCCAATAGGCGGTGGACTGGACTTGCCTGGTCCGCTCATCACGCTGTAACGCTTGTCTTTTCCACCTCTACCGCCGCCGGCAGTACCGCCACCGCCAACGCCACCTCTACTCACGCGCCACCTCTACTTCACGCCGCCGCGTCGGCGGGTCGGACGCTGAAGGACACCTGGTACCTGGCGGCGGCCGTCGAGGGGCGCTGCTGGCAGCTCCCACGGTGCGCCGCTGGCCGCCCGCTGTTCAGCTCCAGCAGGCGCGGCCCGGCCGAGCTGCCGGCGTCTTGAGCGGACCGCGAGGCCACCGACTCGATGCGTGGCAGATGGGTGCCGACCCGGAGACTCTGGAGCGCCCTGCTGCCCAGGTTTTGACTGCGGGCGGGAAGGGGCGGGGAGAGACTGATCAGTGGATATACCGGATAGAGCGCGCGGTGGATATGCTAGACGCTGGCGGATGATTCGCATGACTGACTAGCGCTACCGTGCAACGAAATGGTACATTTCATCGTCGCTTATGTATTGCATTATCAAAATCACATCGTGCACTATAGTAGGGTACTGACACTACTACAGTGACACACAATATAATGATCGGTGCAGTGGGGTCTCACTCCAGTCAGTGATTGTTCTAACTGTATGCGCACAGCGTACTCACTGTAGGTCGCCACCCGTGTACTCACTGTAGGCGGCGCTCAGTATGCATGGTAGGCGGGAGCACGGTACATAAGGTAGGCGGCGTGCAGAATCTCAGTAGGCGGACGCCGTGTACTCACTGTAGGCGGCGCACGGTATGCGATGGTAGGCGAGCACGGTACATAAGGTAGCGGCGGGGTGCAGAACTCAGTAGGCGACGCCGTGTACTCACTTGTAGCGGCGCACGGTATGCTGTAGGCCGGAGCACGTACATAAGGTAGGGCCGCGTGCAGAACTCACAGTAGGGCCGACGCCTGATACTCAATGTAGGACGGCGCACGGTATGCATGGTAGGCGGCGCACGGTACATAGGTAGGCGGAGTGCAGAACTCACAGTAGGCGACGCCGTGTACTCACTGTAGGCTGGCGCACGGTATGCATGGTAGGCCGGCGCACGGTACATAGAGTAGGCGGCGAGCAGAACTCAGTAGGCGACGCCTGTGTACTCACTGTAGGGCGGCGCACGGTATGCATGGTAGGCGGCGCACGGTACATAAGGTAGGCGGCGTGCAGAACTACAGTAGGATGCCCACCGTGTTACATCACTTTAGGTGGCGCTCAGTATTGGCAATGGTAGGCGGCGCACGGTACATAAAGGTATGCGGCGTGCAGCACTAACAGTAGGGCGCTCACCCGTGTACTCACTGTAGTGGCGCCTCAGTATGCATGGTAGCGGGCGCACGGTACATAAGGTAGCGGCGTGCATGAACTCACAAGTAAGGCGGACGCCGTGTACTCACTGTAGGCGGCGCACGGTAGGCATGGTAGGCGGCGCACGGTACATAAGGTAGGCGGGCGTGCAGAACCTCAGTAGGCGACGCCGTGTACTCACTGTAGGCGGCGCACGGTATGCATGGTAGGCGGCGCACAGGTACATAAGGTAGGCGTGCGTGCAGAACTCACAGTAGGCGCCACCAGTGTACTCACTGTAGGTGGCGCTAAGTATGCATGGTAGGCGGGCGCACGGTACATAAGGTAGGCGGCCGTGCAGAACTAACAGTAGCGCCCACCGTGTAACTCACCTGTAGGTGGCGCTCAGTATGCAATGGTAGGCGGAGCACGGTACAGTAAGGTAGGCGGCGTGCAGGAACTCACAGTAGGCTACGCCGTGTACTCACTGTAGGCGGCGCACGGTATGCATGGTAGGGCGGCGCACGGTACATAAGGTATGGCGGCGTGCCAGAACTCACAGTAGGCCGCACCGTGTACTCACTGTAGGCGGGCGCATCGGGTATGCATGGTAGGGCGGCGCACGGTACATAAGGTAGGCGGCGTGCATGAACCTCACAGTAGGCGCCACCGTGTACTCACTGTAGGCGGCGCACGGTATGCATGGTAAGGCGGCGCACGGACATAAGTAGGCCGGCGTGCAGAACTCACAGTAGGCGACGCCGTGTACTCACTGTAGGCGGCGCTCAGGTATCGCATTGGTAGGCGGCGCACGGTACATAGGTAGGCGGCGTGCAGAACTCACAGTATGCGCCACCGTGTACTCACTGTAGGGCGGCCGCACGGTATGCATGGTAGGCGGCGCCCGGTAGCATAAGGTAGGCGGCGTGCAGAACTCACGTAGGCGACGCCGTGTACTCACTGTAGGTCGGCGCTCATGTATGCATGGTAGGCTGCGCACGGTACATACGGTAGGCGGCGTGCAGAACTCACAGTAGGCGCCACCGTGTACTCACTGTAGGCGGCGCACGGTATGCATGTAGGCGGCGCACTGGTACATAAGGTAGGCGGCGTGGGCAAACTCCAGTAGGGCGCACACCGTGTACTCACTGTAGGCGCGCAACGGTACATAAGGTAGGCGGCGTGCAGAGCTCACAGTAGCGACGCCCGGTTACTCACTTGTAGGCGGCGCACGGTATGCATGGTAGGCGGCGCACGGTACATAATGGTAGGCGGCGTGCAGAACCTCACAGTAGGCGCCACCGTGTACTCACTGTAGGCCGGGCGCACGTTACATAAGGTAGGGCGGCGTGCAAGAACTCACAGTAGGCGACGCCGTGTACTCACTGTAGGCGGCGCACGGTATGCAATGGCAGGCGGCGCCACGGTACATGAGGTAGGCGGCGTGCAGAACTCACAGTAGCGCCACCGTGTACTCACTAGTAGGCGGCGCACGGTATTCATGGTAGCGGGCGCACGGTACAATAAGGTAGCAGCGTGCAGAACTCACAGTAGGCGACGCCGTGTACTCACTGTAGGCGGCGCACGGTATGCATGGTAGGCGGCGCACGGTACATAAGGTAGGCGGCGTGCAGAACTCACAGTAGGCGCCACCGTGTACTCACTGTATGGCGGCGCACGGTATGCATGGTAGAGCGCGCACGGTACATAAGGTAGGCCGGCGTGCAGAACTCACAGTAGGCGATCGCCGTGTACTCACTGTAGCGGCGCACGGTATGCATGGAAGGCGGAGCCGGTACATAAGTAGGCGGCGTGCAGAACTCACAGTAGGCGCCACCGTGTACTCCACTGTAGGCGGCGCACGGTAATGCATGGTAGGCGGGCGGCACGGTACATAAGGTAGGCGGCGTGCAGAACTCCACAGTAGCGACGCCGTGTACTCACTGTAGGGGGCTCCAGTATGCATGGTAGGTCGGGCGCACGGTACATAGGTATGGCGGCGTGCAGAACTCCACAGTAATGGCGCCCACCGTGTACTCACTGTAGGCGGCGCACGGTATGCATGGTAGGGCGGAGCCACGTACATAAGGTAGGCCAGCGTGCAGAACTCACAGTAGGCGACGCGTGTACTCACTGTAGGGCGGCGCACGGTATGCATGTAGGCGGCGCACGGTACATAAGGTAGGCGGCGTGCAGAACTCACCAGAAGGCGACGCCGTGTACTCCACTGTAGGGTGGCGCTCCTGTATGCATGGTAGGCGGCGCACGGTACATAAGGTAGGCGGGCGTGCAGAACTCACAGTAGGCGACGCCGTGTGTACTCACTGTAGGCGGCGCACGGTATGCATGGTAGGGCGCCACGGTACATAAGGTAGGGCTGCGTGCAGAACTCCAGTAGGCGCCACACGTGTACTCACTGTAGGCGGCGCACGGTACATAAAGGTAGGCGGCGTGCAGAACTCACAGTAGGCGACGCCGTGTACTCACTGTAGGCGGCGCACGGTATGCATGGTAGCGGCGCACGGTACATAAGGTAGGCAGCGTGCAGAACTCACAGGTATGGCGACGCCGTGTACTCACTGTAGGCGGCGCACGGTATGCATGGTAGGGCGGCGCACGGTACATAAGGTAGGCCGGCGTGCAGAACTCACAGTAGGCACCCACGTGTACTCACTGTAGGCGGCGCACGGTATGGCAATGGTAGGCGGCGACGGTACATAAGTAGGCGGGCGTGCAGAACTCACAGTAGGCGACGCCGTGTACTCACTGTAGGCGGCGCACGGTATGCATGTAGGCGGAGCACGGTACATAAGGTAGGCGGCGTGGAGAACTCACAGTAGGCCGCCACCGTGTACTCACAGTAGGGCGGCGCACGGTATGCATGGTAGGCGGCGCACGGTACATAAGGTAGGCGGCGTGCAGAACTCACAGTAGGCCCGACGCCGTGTACTCACTGTAGGGCGGGCGCTCAGTATGCATGGTAGGGCGGCGCACGGTACATAAGGTAGGGCGGCGTGGCAGAACTCACAGTAGGCGCCACACGTGTACTCACTGTAGGCGGCGCACGGTATTGCATGGTAGGC